>JARKIC010002725.1:0-50660 GCA_029378375.1 Mycena olivaceomarginata | reverse complement strand
TTGACTATTTCTGTGAGTCTTGTCTGCACCTCAGCTTCCGTTTGACCTTGATCTACGTTCTCAGTATGTTAACGGTGCGTTCTCTGGCCACACTGGAACGATTGCTCTGAACATGCACGCTGTGCAGTGGCCTTCTTGACAATTATGGTCAACCAAGTGGTATCGCTGTGACAAGGGTAGCTAACCGTTACCAGAGTTATGATGCGCTGCTGAACGCTGGTGAAGAGGTGTGGACTATTCAAGTCCCTCTACGAACTGAAGTGTTGTCTAATACTCGCAGTACCACCATATCTGGAAATCCAAGTGGAGTTTGATTAAATGTCTGTACCTCTGGTCGAGGTATGGGCCCTTCATCGACACCACAATCTCCGTGCTAAGTAATACACCATATTTAATTCGAGTCTTTGACTCAACTCAATCGCTGTGGCAGGGGGTGGGGGTGTGATATCAGACCTTCTTCATGGTGTTTCCCTCACCCAAACCCTTACCAACTGCAACACCCTTAACAAATTCAACACAGGTGAATGCCTTTGTGAAAGGCGCCAATGTTTCTGATTGTCTGATGTTGCGCAGTATTCTCGATTTTTGGTATCGGCGTGACGGAGGGTAGACATAACTTCCTCGTTCATGCAAAATTTTCTTGACCGGTTGGCCTCTCGGAAACAGTAATATTGATCATTCGGACGTACGCGCTCTACGGGAGTTCGAAAAAAGTGTTGGCTTTTTTGCGTGGTGGTTTGGCTGGTGAGCTCTTTTGTCTCGCTCATTCCGACCACATCAGGATTCACCGTTATCCTCACACATAAGTCGGTGGGAGGAATTTGCACATGGGCGACAATAACTTGGTCAAAGTCAGTAGTCACAGACGTCAATCGTGAGTAATTGCACGGTCGATTGCCTTTCGTCTGCGATATAATCGTGCTAGTTTTTTTCGTTTTGTGATCTTGTTGAAGGTTCAAGTGTCCTGGTCGCCTGCTATGTGTCCCTGCTCGTTGGGGAGACAGGTGATTGTTCAAATACACGGTATTGATCCCCTTTCATAGCGACATTGCAGTGATAGTCCTGCTGACATTGTGGAAATTCGTGCATTACAAAGTATCGGCGGTCGCTGGGACCTTTCGCTCATCGCGGCTTATAATAAGTTTCTATCGCGATGGTGTGTCGGGATACCAGATTAACACCTGCCTCTGCAATACTTACTGGATCCAGGAATCATCTTCTACATGGCCATACTTGGTGAGGCTTTCATGTCCCTCGGGCCCCTCTTCTCACAAACGTTGGATTCAAGCCATTTTCATCGGCATCATGGTGCTTCAAAGAGGCCTCCCGGTAAATTCTAGCTCTTTTAGGACGTCGTTCAGTTGCTGAGCAATCAGTTTGATTAGACAGAGTTCAAGTTAATCGGGCTCACGTAGGTGTTGCTGGTCTCCTTTTCCAGCATGTGGTTGATAGGCTAGACAGTCCGTTACGGGTGATGCACTCCATTCTCACCTGCCAGTTGGTTATCCACGTTCGCGTTGTTGCTTCGGAGGAGGATACGGGCACGGGTATGAAGGAGAAATCCCTTCTCTTTGCCGATCTTCAAGCAGACAGTCGCTGTGGCATTGATACAGTAATTTAGCATCCGAACGGGCTATTTTATCTCGTTATCTTGTCAATGTAACCGTGGAAGAAACTGGTAAAACACAAGGAGTTCCATCTCCGCAGGCCGCACAAGTTTCCCGTCAGATGCCAGGATAAATGGCATCGAGCGAGCTTTACGAGCGCATCTCTCAAAGTACACATCCGTTGTCAGAGTCATTCTACCTCGGCAAAATTCAAGTATCGCATCAAAGTTGACGAGTGCTCTATTACTTATATAACATTGATGAAGAAGGAGCAGACACGGTAGTGCAAGGACGAGGAAAAGGCGGTTAGGCCGCCCAGCTACGCAGTGGTCTATCGTGTTTGGTAGTCGTCACACGTCCTTACGCCTCTGCGTGTGGGAAAAGTGAAGGCATCTTTGCAGCATAACGTTGCAGTAAGTGGGCAGCCCAGCCCAAGGGGAGCCTCCGACGATGGTGATGCTGTAGCGGCATCAGGACAGACGACTCAGATGAGGATCAAGACACATACCTCCATGATATTCGCGCGGGTATTGATCCCTTCGAGGTGTGGAGATGAATCCATGAGCGTCCATGTGGGGTTGGAAATCCGAGTGAGGACGCGGGAGAGAGAGTTGCAATCGTTCAGAGGCAGCCCGTGCACATCCAGGGTCAGGTACTGTAGTACTGTAGCATTTAATTCAATTCGTATGTCACGGGTCACAGGCCTAAATTTTTACGATTTTTTTCGTACCGGTCACAGGTCACCGGAGCCATATACGAATACTTCAAACAAGTCACAAAATCGCCAGAAAATGGCCCAAAGAAAATCGAATTTCCACCTCCGCGCCGCCTGCTTGCCATCAAGCGGTGCCGCAGCGTTTCTACGCATGATAAATTATCCTCAACGTGTCAGGAAGACCAGTCTGCAGCAAAGATACCGTGAAATTCCGATGATTATGTGAGTAAATCTCCTATTTTAAATCCCAAATGAAATATGAGTCCTTTGAACCATTCTACAGCGACCTGGGGAGGCAGATATGCATATCTGAGGCCTGCAAACTTTCGGCCGATTTACGAAAAAAAAATGGGTGTCACGCCCAACCCGGCCCAAATACGAAATCTGGATTTCGTATGTCGCGGTCACAGGTCACAGGTGGGTACGAATTGAATTAAATGCTACAGTATTACGACCGGAAGTTCAGGTGACGGGTGACGGAGGCCTGTGAACTAAACTAATCAAGGTCGGTGACGGTGACAATGAGTTTTCTTGGCCCAAATAGGCCTAGAAAATTGCAAAATTTCGCTCCGGCGTTCGCCGGATTACCTTTTATGGGAATTGTTGGCTGATTGCCGAGTGGTGAACTTTCAATCCAGTGAACTTTTGTGGTGATGGGTGACACCCCGTGAACTACTGGTCGTAATACTACAGTAGTATAGTGTTGCTCAGGAGCAGTCCAGCTTGTAGGACTCTGCAGATTTATTATCATGAGGAAAGTAAGCAAGACAAATGTCAGTGCAGAAAGGCATAGGTGTGGCAGTTACGAGTACTTTATGTACTCGTTCTTTTCATCAACGGAACCAGGTTTTTGAGTTCGTGAAACTTTTATCAGTGCGTCCTGAGGATGTAATGAAATAGTGGCTGTTCTCATTAGATTTTTGTAGTCTTTTTAAGAGCCTAATCTAATAGATTTAGTGATTATATCATCTACCAAGAGGATGCTGGTTCGAATCCAGCCAGTCTATTTATATTTTGTTCTCTTTGTTTCCTAACCTCGGCCTTGTCACACCTTCCAGTAGTCGTATATATTGTACACACACCGATACATTTAGTGTTCATTCGTATAGCTTTGTGTTGAGCCTGTTGTTATATTTATAGGGTGAGTGTTGCGTTCATTTTATTCTTTTACTCAAGCTCTGATTGAAAATAATTGAAAGATTCAGAGTATTCACTTCATTGGTTTGGAACTATGCTTGAGTTAGATTGCTGTTATGGAATTCCACGATGTTCAGCTGCTCTCAACTGCGACGAAATCCCTACACGCATTTTTATTTTTTATAAATTCCGCCCATAACTGTATTGGCAATTCATGAGGGCTCAGTGCAGATGTTGTCCGCCGAACGCCTAGGTTCGATCTGGGCCTGGACCGGAATTCACATGGAGTTCGAGCACAACAAGAAAGTCATCGTCAATATTACAGCTCTTTGCAGTACAACAGGCGCGGACAGTTTTTTTTTCCATTTCGGGCGTTTTTTAATTGTTTTCATTAGAACACTCCCTCCGCTCTCAAACCGCATCCGTTCGGCTTGGGAGTTGGCTCATTCAACGGGGATTGAAAATGCGCCACACGACAGTGGTCTTCTCTGAATCCCCCACCGCACATTTAAATCTAATGTGGGGGTGATTTTCCATTTTTCTGTTGATTTTTCACTAGGACACTTGCTCTAGGCTCAATTCTCCACATTTTCCCCTGCTTGTAGGCTCAATCTCTTTGCACTTCGAATTACAAGCGAACCCCTTCTCTAGACTTTCTGCCCTATCCCCAAATACCCGATGCTGGTACATGAATGATCAGCAAGTCATGGCTTTTGATTAGCAGTCAGCAGAACGGCCGCTGCGCTCTCAAACCCTGACCAGTTCCTTAGTTCATGGGCTCATTCGATTTTCGCACTAATTCCGCAGCGGATGGGCTCCTCAGAACTGTTATTTACACCTCTATTACAATTTCTCTTCTTTTCACCCTGTTTGGGTGAAAAACAGAGAATGAATGTGGAATTGTGTCCTCAGTTATTATCCGTTTTCCCCGTCCATAAGCTCAATCGAAGCGTGTTACGAATTCGCAGCGGACTGCCGACTTCGGTTTTTCACTACCTCCCAGGGACACCTGTCTGAGGGACAAAAAGACTTTTATTTCATGGTCTTTGTGTTTTTTTCCAGCAGAACGACTGCCTTGCCCTCATTTCGAGGCCGGTCCAATGGTCTGTAGGCTCATTCTGTTCGGCTCAAGGATGTGGTTGGGTCTTGCACTTCACTTTCTTGTTTGCGGGTCTGGAATCCTTTCTTGAGAGGGAGAAATCAATCTGATTTGGGCACATCTGATTGTTCATCAGCAGAACGGCTATTGCGCCCTCAATTCTTGTTGGTTTCGGTTGTTGCTGAGCAGGATCGATTTGCGCATCGAAATCTGACAGGGATGGAACCCTAGGATTTTTGATTATACCATGAACCAACCTCCCAGTATCTTGAGAACCAGCCTCTTGGGTGTCTTTGGTGGTCATGATAAAGGGTGAGATTTCAGGATTTGAGGCGCCGGTTCGCTGTGAATTTCAGACAAAGATTGGGTGAGTCTATGAGCAAGGCGAACGGCGAAGTATTGGGAGCGCAGTGGCTGTTCTGCTGACTGAAAATGTGGAGAATTGAGCCTACTCGTTGTCACCAAAAGTAAATACTAATGGCCACATTACTTTGTAAGCTATGGACCAATCCCAACTGCCGGTCACTACCATATGCCTTGGGATCCTGACTATGACTTGCAAAACTTTCCCGGCAAGAATCAGGCTAAGGGGTAGTACAGAGGCATCACAATATCAGCTGTTTGCCTCGACATTACAGCATACATCAATTGACCGCTCAAAAACACTGGTAAAGAATGCAGGAAACCCTTCCAATGACAAAAGAACCTGGTAGTAGCCACTCATCTACCCTCTCTACCCCTGACAAGGTTCATGCTATCCACTGCACCACTGAATGGTCATCTGGAGCCCTCAGCATCAAAACCACATGGCATGTGAAAATCAGTGCAATAGGACGAGTTTGGGATGAGTACAGTGTCCAAAAAAAGCCGCAAATAATGTACTTCGCTCTCAGGAAACCACCCAACAAATTTGGCTCCAAAGCGGCGATGAATGCACCCAGGCGAAGTTGATCAATCATCAGCAGGATGTTGCCTGGCCAGACGACAAAGATAACGGCCTTGTTCCCACATATTCGCAAACATTTAGCACATTAAATTTGTCTGAGATGTTCTTAGGATGCATAGACATCATTCCAAGTCCTATCCATCCAAGGAGGCAATGTTGTGACCTTTGAATTTAGACATTTGGACCAAAATCACACATCAGCAAATCGATCAATTTATCGGCACCATGCCGGCTCTCGTCACAGCGGTGGTTTATGCAAAGGCCGGCCATACATCCTACTGAACATGATCATGTACTTTATCTAAAAAAATACTACATTTTGTGGCCTGTAACAACCAATTAGTATTTACTTTTGGTGATGATGAGTAGAGCAAGTGTCCTAGTGAAAAATCAGCAGAAAAAATGGAAAATCACCCCCACATTGGATTTAAATGTGCGGTGGGGGATTCGGAGAAGACCATTGTGTGCGCATTTTCAATCCCTGTCGAATGAGCCAACTCCCAAGCCAAACAGATGCGATTTGAGAGCGGAGGGAGTGTTCTAATGAAAACGATCAAAAAACGCCCGAAATGGAAAAAAAACCGTCCCGCACCTGTTTGTACCGCAAAGAGCTGTAAGTAACATACCTCAATTTGTCTGTCTGTCCATTTCTGATGTTTTAGTATCTTGCGGCGCACCTTGAACGCTACATGTTCGTGTACTGTTCAGAAATGCCATCATTCCCTGTGGCAAATACAGATGTCCCGATGACTAAGGCCCATATGAAATCGCGGAACTCCATGTGGTGGCGGTGCAGGTGAGACGTACGCAAGGCTTCGGAATATCCAGAACACATCAGATTGTCGGGTTCAATGGCATAATTCTTTCTTATCAGTATTCTTTTGCAATCGCGTTGAACTGGACGTCGCTTGTGACGCAAGGATACATTGTCTTAACATTATTCAACAAACCCCCAGTTTTCACGATTATTTGGCTTTCAAAGATATTAGGTCCGTACTTTTCATTGTGATCGCCGAAGTGATGCCATCACAGTCCCGTAAGTCACGGTCAAAGCGCTAAATACGAAGTGCAAGTAGGTAGATAAATGTCATACTACGAGAAAATGAGCTATTCAATAGTCGGAGCTGATGGGCACTAAAAAACACTCCCTCCTTCCTCCCGACTATCACGATCTCACCGGTGAAACGGCGTAACATAAATGCGCGGCATTTAGGGCTAATTTTGCGATTTCCTATGACCAGTATTTATACAACGGGAAGCAACTAGCACTTCTGTTGTTGCTAGCATATCAGCTAGTACGCAGACCACTTGTTAGGTGATATCAAGGAGAGTCAGAGCGAGCCCTAACTGCTGACTGTAGTGCGAGGCTGCACTAGTGTGACGCGCTAGCTACTAGCTGAGTGTACAAACAACCAGGGATTAAACCACTGCCTATACATTCATGAGACATGACCTAGGAGACTCTAGTAGTCCAGAGATGACTTGGAACGGAGCTAGCGAAGGTCTAGCAGACGGATATCTACGATGGAAGTACAGCTAGGGAGCTACGCCTTGAGCTAGGAAGCTCGGCGCGGTAACCGGTGGTACTATCTAATCTCTAGATAAGCGACTAGACGGCGTTAGGCGGAATAACCCTACTAGCGACCGGCTAGGGCTTTGACAAAGACATACCACGACATACAAGATGAGGCAGCACGCGGCTAGTGCCCGATCTGGGCAGCTAGGGCGAAGGGGAATAGCAAGCAGGCTATTGGAACGGAGCTAGGGACGATCGTACAGCCTGTACCGATGTTCGGAGGGTGGATCGACGATTCTGACCAACGAGCTATGACCATTTGATGTCGGTCGCAACACTGCGTCGCCTAGATGTAATAGATCGACGCTCTGACAGAGTAGAGATGACCTGGATCACCGGCTACATCGCCGGTTGGTCTGGAAGGGGTACTCGGCATAGACGGAGGGCTGAGGATCCATTGATATACCCACGGTTGAACACTAGCCGGTCAGCGAGGCTGACCTGGCGTATACCAAACCAGTCCCAAAACCAAACGGCAGTCGTCTCATTGGCTGACTGTATTTCTTATCATCTAATATTGCTTATTGTATTATTCAGCTCGCTTTCACATGTAACTCACACCTAGTAGTATAAAAGGGAGCCCAGGACAGACTAGGGTCTAAGAACATTACGCCCCAGACTTTGGACGAAGCTGGTGCTAGTGGACTCAGGCTGCTAGTGGAGGTTGATACCGAACTTCACTTGTAGTAGTCTTTATATTGGAATCAGTAACTGTGGACTCTGGAAACATCGAGTGACTAAGTTGAGGATTTCGTGTTGTTGGTCTTGGACCTCCACATATAAAACAAGGGTGTTCTCTTCGAGACCCAACTGCAGTTTGCGCTAGTGACTTTGCCTTCACCCCGACACGACGGAAGCTCTGTCGTAGTGTGTTGGATCGCTTGCTAGGTGGATTGTGTGTTGACTTGAGCCCACTAAGAAGAAGACGGACTAGGTGCCCCCACCTCTAGTTTGGCTATAACTTGTCAGTTACTTCGCCTTCACCCCGATATAGACGGAAGCTCTGTCGTAGTGTGTTGGGTCGCTAGCTGGACGCTTGTAGTGAGCTAGTGCCGATAAAAGCGGAAAGGTTCCTATTCTTGGTTAAGGAATAGGTCGGCGGTCAAGGAGAGTCTTGCTGTTTGAGGATTGAAGTCCATTTGTTGTTAGCCTCAGTAGTCTTTGGGGCTGCCCTTAGCGAGGATTTTCACAAACCTACATACTCTGCCCTGGTGTTCTCGACCTAGCGGTCCAGCCATCTTGTATCCACCCCATATAAACACACCCCCGGACCATCCCTAGGTTCCTAGCAGTGTTGTTGTTGGCGGTTGCATATTGCTAGTACGTTGTAGAGTGTGTTGTTAGAAGCCTATAAATCAAACTTGTGTTTGTTCAAACCTGCTGGTCGCATACTACGGCCCGGACCCGAACTCACAAAGAGAAGCACTTAGATCTTTGGAGGTAGATTGGTTGTGGTTGGTTGTGTTGGGTGTTTGTTCGCAATACCTATCAATTAGCTATTCCTAGTCATATAAGAAGTACACTGTTTCACCGGTATGTCTCTCTTTTCGGTCTTTCTTTGTAGTTCGACTGGTGCGTAGGATGCCTTCAATACATCGAAATAGAAGACTGTGTCATGTCATTGCGACTTCCAACTCTAACCCGGCCGCCGTCGCTGTTATGTAAGTTATTATGTTGTCCTATTTCTCCTCCTTGTTCGTTCAGCTTATGCAGCCCAGACCCGACTTTTTATCTAATTGAATGCTGCAAGAGAGACGTGACGAACCGAGGCAAAATGTTGATTGAATACACCGGATGAAGGCATTAATTCCCAAGTTTGCTAATGTCCTCAACAAATTAAGAATAAAAGATGTAAAGTACGAGTCATGCCGTGCGAAGCATCGGCCCTCCCCCCAAGTTACTGCTATTTGCGGAACATAATGTACGGATCAAAATTTTATCAAAAACACTGATTTTCAACTGTTTTCCCTATAGCATCCGCAATTCTTTATAGAATTCTGCAAAACTTGGACCAACAGATTTTTATGAATGGTTTACAGTGCATAGGGTACCCAATATATTCGTTTTCGACACTGATGGCTTTATAAGCAAAATCATGGTGTTTCAGATTAATGTTGCCGCGACTTGGTGCCTGAAGTCGCGAAGTCGACTTTTTCAAGTTGATTTAAGTCGAGTCAAGTCGAGTCACTTGCGTGACTCGGCTTGACTTCCAAGTCATTCATGTCGACTTGACGTGACTTGAAGTGACTTTGAGTCGGGTTTTGATATCAAAATTCCAGAGTAGTTGTGTGGGTATAATAGGACGATTTCTCCCTATGCTGAGTGCCTTGACGAGGGTGAACAGTGATCTGTATGCTTGCGGGCTGTATTGATGAACCAGCAAGGCAAGTGATGCCCAGGAGTGAAAGTTGAGTGTGATTTACAATAATCTGTTCCCATTGGCCAATAACTATGGTCTCAGAAGAAACCTCTCTGTGTGATTCAAACCTGTTCAAGGTCAGAATCGCTTTGTCTGATGCAAGACCGCGCAGATCCAGGCAAATGGTAAATGGAGGCCCATGTACATCTCGATTTCACTTCTGACGAATGGTACAGGTAGACATCAACGGACATGCCTACGATTCAAATGAACTGCCAGAACTGGCTTAGTCGTGTATGATTTGCTATATATAAGCCTTCAGCGCTGACTAGAAAATGGGTACAAACCGACCAACTAGGAGAATCATGAAAGATGTTCAATTGAAAAGTAAAATGGGGTTCCAGGACTGAGTACCATACCTGACGAACCTAATTCGCGTCCTGTTTATCACCACCGAGGTGGTTTGGTGCTGTTATGAAGTCTGTTCATCGAAGAAGCAGGGCTATGTGGGTAGGGCTGCACGCCGTGCCCGTCGCGCCGGTTCTATGGGGTCCGGCGACGGGCATACCGTCCCGTTCCGTGGGCTCTTTCGCTGCATTTTTGACGGCCGTTCCCGTCGAAAACGGCCGTCGACGGGTCGACGGGTCCTGAAAACACGCTATAAACGGTTGAATATGCCGTGTATGCCTTTTGTGAAGCATGTTCTGTGCAAAGGTAAGCCCAATACACAATTTAGGGCACATCTTATGAACTTACTTGTGAGTTTCAACAGGCGAAATGACGGCCGTCGCGTGACGGACCGTTCCCGTTCAGGTCCCGTCGAAACGACGGCCGTGCCCGTGACGGGCACGGCGTGCAGCCCTATATGTGGGACACTGGAGAAGAGATATGAAAGATGTGTTTCATACATTTACCAAGAGATTTCCACTGCGAAGCGTGGGATGCAGAAATCTCAATGAATGATATATGAAGAATGTTTGGTCGAAGAAGCAGGGCTATGCGGGACACCAGAGAAGAGATATGAAAGATGTGTTTCATATATTTATCAAGAAACTTCCACCGCAAAATATGAGCATGTGGGATGCAGAAATCTCACTGAATGATATATGAAGAACATCTGGTTCGAAATGATCAGCTGCTCGCGCACTAGCTGATGTGAGCCTTTTAGTCCTCCCTTGCAGCAGCAAAATTCCAGGACCCCATACTTTCATGGACAGAGACCAACCCTATGTGCCTCTCTATGTATATGCGCATCTGGAATTTAACTGTGAGGTCCTCCACCATCTGCACACAGTGAACACTCAAATTGCAGTGCCTTTACTTTGATTCATGAGCCTCGAATCTCCCTATTTCTAAAATTAAACCTGTCGGTCCGAAGCTCTTTAATCTCCACTTATCTCCGCTGATGCTACACCCTGCGGCAACTTGCCCCCCGGTGCCGGAGTACTCTTTTTCCCGGCACATGGCCAAGCAACCTTCGGCACTGGCGGCATTCAACGTCACCCCCTGGCACTAACATTGACAGATGGCTCCCACCACCCCACAACAACGATTGCCGTGGCGAACCAGTAAGCGAACATGAAAACAGTGCATATAATAAGAACAAAATTTCAAAAAACAGAGTCAACTCAACGCAGTTCAATTCACCTCAGTATGAGATAATTTGGATGTTGTCTTTCTTGTTCCTAATTGCCTACCACTTTATTCAGTTGCAAAAACTAAGGGAATGGCAGGCCGCGAAGCGGCCCGACCAGTCTCTTATATCAGATCAACAATTGAGAGTGGACTGATTGCTGATACATGAAATTATAATGAATAGATGGGCAGTTTTGACTAGGATGCGTCCTGTCCTCGAGCATCACATCGCTCAGAAAAGTCAACACCCAGTGAGTTCTACTTATTTTAACGTTGTTTCAGTGTATAAAAATGCAGCTTCAAGCACGGTAAGACTTCACCCTCATGCCTCCTCGTTCAAAGCAACCTCAAGAACTTCCTCAGGCTGCAGATGCCCCCACCGCACTTCCAGCTCAGGGTCGGACGTCTCAGCGATCTACCCGGTCCTCAAATTCTTTACCTGGCAGTACAATGCCTCCCGTGTTGCCGAATCAGGGACGAGCACCGTCCACAAGACGCTCTTCCAATGCTGCGCCATCCGTCCCATGTATGCCCCAGTATTGTTCGCTAGTGTGTGCTGACTATACTAACATTTTCAACCTAGCTACGCCTCAGGCAACCGGCACTGGACCGGCTCATGCAAGAGCAGCGTTGAATCCCATTACAGAGGAGACGGTAAGCGGTATTTCAAGTCCGTTTCCATTCCTGATGTCCATTATTACAGGGTTCTCCTCAAAACAGTTTTACATCTCAAACACCAGCCGCTCGTGTGGCTAGCCATCTGTTGGGGCGATTCGATGCTACAACCACATCCATGGCGAGCCCTGGGCCTCGGCGAGGCAATCGAGGCCATTACAGTGACGATGAAGACTCACCTGACTCGGAGGACTTGCCTCCTATACCCCCGCCTCGACGTCGAACGAATATTCGACCCGGACTCGAAGGAGAGCCTGCCAGAGGACGCAGTGCTCCTCTCTCGTCCTCTGAGCCTATGGAGGATCTGAGCGAAGCACTCAACACGGTTGCAATCAGCTTAAATTCCGACTCAGATGATGACAATTCACCTATTCCCGCACGTCGAACTCAGCCCAGCCGTCAACAGCGGCAGCCTGCCCCAAGACGAAATGCCCGTACTGCGACTGGGAGCGTACCTGGGCCGACAGGCCCTGCAATGGCGGCCACAGATAGATCGCATGGCCATATTATTGATGCAGACAAATTTGCCTGGAGCACCGATGACACTCTGAAGAACTCCAAGTCCCCAGATGCGAGCTATTTCTTTGGAAAGAATATCGAGAGTGGGTCCTACAAGTGGAAAATCTGCCAGTATGTTCCTTCAGTCTCGCATCCTCTGTGCAGGACGCTGATTTAAACTTAGGCATGTGTACAAGGGCTCCTGTAGTCTTACCACACGACGTGAACATCTCGAGAAGCGCCACCTTCAAGAGTACTTGGAAGTAATTGGGAAATACGGATGGTCGAATATGCTTCCCAAACACCGACTTTCAGAGCTTTCCAAGCAGCGGGCAGGGGAGCTTGGTCGTGTGCCATTCTCAAATGCGGAGCTTTTGAAGCGACTCGTCAAAGTCATTGTCTCAAATGATCTGGTTGGTGATTTTCCTGGCTCTTAATTCTTTGAGTTAACTTGATCGTACACAGTCTATAAATCTCGTTGAAAATCGGGACTTTCGGGACCTGTTGCTGTTTTTGAGGGAAACACTTCGAGATGAAGATGTCCCTCACAGAACCAAAATTCGAGAGGCTATAATCGATGCCTGGATTCTTTACTATCTTGACCTTCAATCTCAATTGCAGGTCAGCCGGTTTTATCTTCATTTATTCTGGATATAAAACTTACCAACTCGTGTCACAAGGCGGCGCTTGGGAAGCTCTGTTTTACTATCGATATTTGGAGCAGTAAAGGTCTCAGCCCATACCTTGCTATTACGGTGCACTGGCTTGCGCAAACTGCCAGCAAGCAGTTGGCTTTGCAACAAGCTCTGCTTGCTTTTCGGAGGATGCGTGGGGCTCATAGCGGACAGCGCATTGCTCGTGTTGTTTTCAACATCCTTGATCAGGCCAATCTTCTGCACAAGGTATGACCACACTCCGCTCGACTATCAGTCCTCATTGTAGTTCTAGATCGGACATTTTACTATGGATAACGCCTCCAACAACCAAACATTTATGGAATGCCTCGAGCGACTTCTTGCTGAGCGGGCCATCATCGACTTCTGTGCTAAGAATAACTATATTCGCTGCTTTTCGCACATTGTTAATCTGTGCTCTCAAGCGTGTATCAAGGCAATGGAAGCAGACGATGATACCAGCACCCAGTATCCGGACACAGACACGGATTCAGCGACAGAAACAGACACACCAGCGACTCAGCCCACTCGCCCCGTCAGAAAAACCCGGAAATCTGGCCCAATTTGTCGCGCAAGAAAAAACAGTAGCATACATTCGCAAATCGGGTCAGCGCCGCGACTTATTGTTGGAAATAATCGAGGACGGAAATACAACCAGCCTTTGGACCACTCGCAACGACCAAAATGTTCAAATTTCAACAACTTTGGTGCCCGTCACTGTGTTGCCTGATGTCCGTACCCGTTGGGATTCTGTCTTTTATATGCTTCGACGGCTGCGCTACCTCCAACAGGTCAGGATATGATATCAATACTGTGCATCTTACCACTTACGCAACATATAGCCTATTCTGCGGTTCTTTGTTCTGGATAAGGATGCTCGGTCCTTTAGAAATCCCCTGGAAGCATCTCACTGGACTCGACTTGAGCTTCTGGAGCTCATCCTTGAGGTATGTCCCGAAGTTTATTGTCTCGTTCTGTCGCATGCTGAACCTTAATTTATAGCAGCCCCATGCCGTTCAACAAGTCATGTCAGCAGAAAACACACCTGTGTTAGCCAGTGCTCTTCCAGCCTTCGAATTATTTGTTGACTCGTGGAAGACAATGGTGAAGGACACTGACCTGATCAAGGAGAATGTTGTGCAGTTTATCGAGCCAGGCCTTACCATTGCCAAAAAGTATTACAATTGATTTGGTGACACCGATGCATACATCATTGCAATGTGTATGTGCTCCATATCTAATCGATATATTACATTAACATCGGATTCACTAGTCATCACCCATCTATTCGATTCGCATGGATCGAAAAGAATTGGGAATCCGAAGATATCAAGACAGCTCGGGAGATTATCATTGCAAAGGTTGGTTATCATTGTGTGACATGTGGGAGGCCAACTGAATGAATATAGTTGGAACATTATCGCGAAATGTCTCAGGGTCACAACTCCAACGCAAGCACTCCTGCGGGCTCAGGTTCTCGGTCGCGGCAACCATCACGAACTCGAGCCACCGCAGGACCTTCCTCGAACCCCACGCTGCAAAATCGCTATCGGAAGCCACAGAAAGCGCTTGATTTTTCGGCCCCACACCGATGTTACTGCAAGTGAGGGAACATGGTCGGTGGAAGAAGAGATGCAGAACTATCTCAGGAGCCCGATTCCACCTCGGAAGTCGACTGATATGGTGGGATATTGGGGTGTATGGTTTAATATCATGCTACACTTGTGCGTTTCTGACTGCTTTTTAGAACCACGGCAGGACACAGTGGCCAACAATTTTTCTTCTATTTGCCGACTACTGTCCCGTTCAGGCTACGTCGGTCCCATCGGAACGCGTGTTTTCCTCATCTGCAGAAACAGATACCAAACGTCGGAATCGCATTAGCCCTATCCTGATGGAGGCACTACAAATGCTGAAATTTTCATACAAAAAGTCCCGCTTGAACTTCATGGCTGACTGGCAGGCACCGGCATTGGGAGATGATGAAGAGGATTGGCTTCTCTCTCTAGCAGCCGCATCCGAAACGGATCGAGAGGTTGTTCGAAAGGGCCTTTTCATCACTTGCGAAGATGTGGAAATTGAATATCCTGTGATGCCCGAGGATCAACTGGAGTAAATAGCTATGCGCGTCCATCTATAAACTGTACATTTCTTGTATACGTCGAATCCTATTTATTATGATCTAAAAAACGAACTCTGCACAGCAAAAATGCTATAAAGCTTTAAATAACTACCAAAAGTCGACTTGAGTCGACTTCAATGGCTTGACTTGACTTGAACCCAAAAAGTCAAGTCAAAGTCAAGTCAAAATGCGACTTGTCGTGACTTTCCAAGTCGAAACCTGACTTTTCAAGTCACGGCAACATTATTTCAGATTGGAATCCCAGTTGAGTGGGAAGAATAGACTTTGGAACCACAAATTTTTGTTGTAGCACTCTCTGAGGTGTCTTCTAATGCACTGGGTGGTTTTTGTTCGAAATCCTACTTGCAAAAAGCATGAATGCAACTGTACATTGATCCAGAAGAATTAACAGGTCATCTACACACAAACAGAGGCCAGGTTTACCTATTCAATCCCTCAGTGCACTGAGCTGAGCATCAAGGACCCCAAAATACGAGATCTCTAGCCATCCCTCTCCATTTTCCACTTTACATAAGAGTTACAATGAACTCACACATGATTTTGGTTACCAAGCCTGTGTTGGAGAAAATAAATATATTTGGCAGCCTATGCCCTGTAAGGCACTAGCAGAAATCGATTGGTCAAATTTTGAAGGATTCTATGAAGAACTACAGGTGCTAGAGAGAAAACAGTCGAAATCAGTGTTTTGATGAAATTTTATAATCCGCAAATAGCAGTAAATACCGGCATGGATGTGCCAAATCCGGATATCAGCCGGATCTACCCGCATCCGCACGGATGAAAATCCCAAAATGTCGGCAAGAGCCAAATGATGGTGGTACCCTAGCAGGGTTCCGGTCTAAACCACATCATGTCCAATGATGCCCCTGGGTTTAAACCAGTTTAAACCATGTTGGTTTAAACCCTTACTATTTTACCTATAAAACTGGCCTCTTACTGTGCAGTTTGAACCATGGTTTAAACCATTGTGGTTTGAACTATATCGGTTTAAACCAATTTGGTTCAAACCCTGTGACTTGTCGCAGTCACACAGCAGTTGGATACAAACTGACTTGGTGTGAGGCCGATGCTTCGCACGGTGGGACTCGTACTTTACAGATAAATTCCCTGGGAATGTGTAGAGCTTGTAGCATGAGATATGAATTAAACTGTCAAACTCGATCGCGCACCGATATTAAAGTTGGTATCTGTTCATGACTTTCATGCAGATCCTGTACATCCTCATCACAACCCCTGTTTAAGCTTGCTCTTTTGTTTTGCTGAGTTGCAATTTTTGTATTCTCATCTGGAAACATAATATCTTGCCTCCATCCATCTCCTGGGAGTCCATGGCGCCTAGAAATGGAGGTATAAGATAATCTTTGTCCAAACTGGATCGCACACTCACATTCAAGCATGCTTTTTTCGGTGTTCTGGTCATACCTAAATATCAACTAATTCCTTGACCAACTCCCTCTGAAGTGTGTTTATGTCTTTTGGGAGATTTGCTTCCTCAGAGTTCCTTGCTGGCACACAAGGGGAGCAACCGAAGTTGAACTTTGTGTGTTAAGGTTAAGCGCCCCATCAAGCACCCATCGGCACGCTTCGGCAGCATTACCTGATGTGACAAACATTACTCTTTTTTTTCTTTTTTTTTTGGAGTGTTTAAAATACAACTCAGTCTGCAAAGCATTCCAAGTGTATCCGCTGGTTGAATTGGGATTTACCGATAAAGCCGGGAAAGTGTCCAGGAGGAAATGCCGTTACACACAGGTTTCAAGCCTTTGTGTGGGACTCTGGCCATTAAGTTAACTAACTCCGTTATTTGAGTAATGGGCCATATACCCACTAAAACCCCCTCTGATCTTGTCCAATCATCCGGCAGGGGATCTTCGTCAAGGAGTGCACCACTCCAGGTATCAAGCACCAGTTACGAGTACTTTACATAGTAAAGTGATCATTCTTTTCATCAATCGGATCCAGTTTTCGAGTTGGCAAAACTTTATCAGTGCATTTCAACGAGGTAATAAAATAGTGGCTGTGTTCATTAGATTTTTTGAAGTCTTTTAAGAGCTCGATCTAATGTATTTAGTGATTATGTAATTCACCGAGATGAGGCCAGTTCGAATTTTCTCAGTCCATCATATTTATTTTTTTGCATCCCCGATTCCACACATTAGTTGGCCTCGACTCTGGATTAAGCTTGATGTTCATACTCTCTATATATTTACGGCATACGAGAAACGGTAATATTACATGTAGCAATTATAATTTTATTTCGGTCAAATAGGGTACTGTCCCTTGTTTTGTGTACTTGTTCACGTCAACCGGAGTCCATCAATCCTGTTATGAAAGGGGGGAAGGGCCTGCCCAACTGAGGGGTTAGAAAAATATGTTGATTATGTAAACCAAGAGAAAAGGTACACATCCGTGTGAAATCAGACGCGCAACATAAGGCTGTGGCTGTGACAGTCCTCTGTACGCAAGACTTCGGAAGTTACCGAGATCGTTGATGGCCGGCCTACTCAAGTAACTCGACCATTCATTGCGACCCAGAAACAACTTCTGAGGAGCCAACTAGCACCGGCTCAGCGTCAATAATGACTTAGTTGAATGTTTCAGCATTTTTGTTTGGATTACAGCTAATGTCAGTACCGAAGGCATGGATTGAAATTTTCTCTTTGGGCAGTTTTTAATCTTCTGCAAAGAATTGTCCATATCTCCCTCAGTTCTGCACCTTTCAACCTGAAACCGAACTAGAACTTCCGGAATAATTCAAGCGCAATTAGTGATAGAGCTAGACTGGTAATAATATCCTATATTTGAATGCACCCAAAGTCTTGCTCCTCTGGTGAGATTTCCGCCTACCGGGCTCAAATCAGGTCCGATGGGTCTGAATTTTGCAAGGGCCAACTTATAATAATTTCAAAGGATTTCATAGAGGTAAGATGCGTAAACTGTCTGTGCAGGGATCAATATTTAAATTTAGAGACATTTGAACAACAAATAAGGTAGGAGGTGTTTCAGCAAGAGATATAACAAAATTAGATCTACGACATCCTTTGGAACTACTACAAAGAGGGCCCTCACAAAATCTAGACCCATTGGATCTGATTTGAGCCCGGTAGGTGGAAATCTCGCCAGAGGAGCAGGACTTTGGGTGCATTCAGAAATAGGATATTATCACCAATCTAGCTCTATCACTAATTGCGCTTGAATTATTCCGGAAGTTCTAGCTCGGTTCAGGTTGAAAGGTGCAGAACTGAGTGAGATATGGACAATTCTTTGCAGAAGATTAAAAACTGCCAAAAGATAAATTTCAATCTGCACCTTGGGTACCGACATTAGCTGTGATTGGGATTACTACGGTTTTGCCGGAAGGACGCGGATGGATTTTGAATCCATTGTGCAGATTTCCGCATTTGGACACAATCAAAGTGATGTCACAGCCTTCGAGCTCAACGCCCGCTGCCCGCCACCTGCCTGCCGCCGCTCTCGCCTGCCCGCCAACCGTCCGCCCGCCAAAGTACTGGATGCTCTGGTCGTTCAAGCCCGAGTCCCACGCCTTGCGTTCCTCTGCAGCGCTGCCTACCGGGCGTCCCTCAGCGCTTCCCTTGTGCGCGCAGCCGGCTGCCCTCCCTACGTCCCACGTCAGCGCCACACCGAACCCGAACGAAGTACGTGTCCGTGTCAGCGTCCGCGTCCGCCCCCCCCCACAGCGCGGCGCGGGAGGCGTTCCCATTCCCGATGGACAAGACGGACACAGCACGTATGGCCGTGCTGTCGAGAGTGCGCAGCGTTTCGCCCCAGCCCAAGCTCGACCCGAGGCGCGGCGCGGCATTTTCTTGGGGGAGAGTTCCTTTTGGATATGGGTTTGGATGGTGACACGGACACGGATGTGGGGAGAGGGTAATATGGGCGGGCACCGCACACTGCCTGCGACGTATATCTCGGACCATGGTGTTGACCGGTGCCACGTCTTCGGTGAAAGGTGCACATTCGATGGGCTGGGTACGAGACAGGAAAGAAAATGAAGAGTCATACCGTGTTTTTACGTTGCCGTTGGTGTTCTTTGCACAGACTACGGTTTTGTCGATGGCTACAGTGCAGAATGCTCTATCAATAAACGAAAGCAGAAGAATTTCGACTCACGCTGCCAATACAGCCAATACCAGTGCCCAAGCGCCTAATCATCGGTTGAAAATGACGGTTGCATTGCGATACAGAGGGCGGAAAGTGAGCGGGCGCGAGTTCCAAAGCACACGATGTATGAGCACGACAACAGTGTGGGGCACGCGCGTCGGGTTCAGCGCGACGCCGACGTGGACATGGGACGTAGGGAGGGCAGCCAACTGCGCACAAAGGAGGCACTACCCCAGAAAGGAAACAAAAATGGAGACAAAAAATCGTCCATCTCGGCCCCGCCCACCCCACCGGCGCGCTTTACGAGCACAACAACAGTGCTACGTGGGCACGCGCGCCGGGTTTAGCGCGGCGCCGACACGAACAGAGGACGTAGGGAGACAGCCACCTGCGCGCATGCGGGAGGGAGGGACCGCCCGATAGGCCGTGCCGCAGAGGAACGTGAGGCGTGGCTTGAACGGTGACCAGGGTACACGGCACGGCAGGCGGCCGACTGCAGCAGCGGAGATGGGTGGGCGGGGACCAGTACTTTGGCGGGCGGACAGTTGGCGGGCAGGCGGGAGCGGCGGACGGGCAGTTGAAGGCTGTTACGTGACATCACTTTGATTGTGTCCAAATGCGGAAATCTGCACAATGGATTCAAAATCCATCCGCGTCCTTCCGGCAAACCGTAGATTACACTTTCTACATAACTTT
Organism: Mycena olivaceomarginata; assembly: GCA_029378375.1. Lineage (NCBI taxonomy): Eukaryota > Fungi > Basidiomycota > Agaricomycetes > Agaricales > Mycenaceae > Mycena > Mycena olivaceomarginata. The sequence goes on along the minus strand of JARKIC010002725.1, from coordinate 30,778 downwards.
GCTTTCTTGAAATAAGGTGCATCCCACCTGATCAAGGTAGCATGTTGCTTAGCGAACTTGAGGCGGTCATTCTTCATTCTGTGTTGAGCACAGACTGCACACGAAGCAATACGACCCTGTCCTTTCCCACCCATCGAACGTCGGCGCCGTGTGGGCTGTGAGCGGAAACAAGTCGCCGATGAACGGCCCGAGGGCGTCTGTGTTGACGAGGTGCGATGTGGCGGCAAAGAAGGGCTGGGCAATGGTAGGGTTGCGCCTGAGCTTTCCTTTCAGGAGATTGGTGAGGAAGACGAGGAAGTGTTGCCAGTCTGCGTGTGGTGAGCGGGTGTGCAAGCAAAAATAAGAATAATTGCTAACTGGCTTCGGTGTAGAGGGTGGGAGCATTGGGAGTCAGCAACAATTTCGGCGGGAGGGACCCACATGTATTGTTCGCGCCATTGACTTGATCCAAGATCCATTTCGACACGGGTTCTTCTTCCTTGGGAGGTGTGATGTTGCGTGCCGTCCAGATATTTTCCAGCGGAAGGGACAGGTATCCCATGAAGAGGGGATTCTCTTCATCGTTCTCGAACGGCTCGAAGTCGATATCGTCTTCGAAGACACCGTATGTGCGGGCCTCCCATCCACGCAAGGCACCAGAGGGGCCGGTAGAAAGCAGGGCGTCGATGAGAATCGAATCTCGAGGCACAGCATCAGCGACGAGCGCAGAGTGAAACAGAAAATAGAACACACCGATCCCCGACAGGTTGAAAAAAATGCGGCGGAGGAACTTCACGGCCGAATACAGCTGCAGAAGCTCGCTCGTGGGATACTCGCTGAGTACGGCCGTGCGTCGCTTGCGGATGTCCTCGATGGACTCGTCGTCGTACTGTATAAAGCCACTGACCAGGAACTGGTTGCAATAGAGCATGATGTGGTACATGGCGCGCCGGAAGCGCCAAGATTCGTCCGAAGTCAAGATGGTCCCGCTTGGACTCGGGATGTCGCCGTAGAGTGTCTGCAGTGTACCAGCAGGTGGGAAGTTAGTGAGATGGGGGGCTTCCGGATCTGCCTTGCTGATTGGCGGGGCGGATTCGTCTCGTCTTGGGCAAGAAGCATAGAAACCTGTGCGGGAGTAACCAGCTCAAGTTGGTGCGCGTGCACACTCTGCTGCATTTGCAGCGAAGCGGCCATCTAGAATTCAAAGACGTGAGATACAAGGAGAAATGAGAGCAGACTAACTTGCGTGGGAGAGGTTTACACCCAGGCTGAAGAGCAGTATACAATCCTTGACTGATTGATTGTGGCGGGTAATACTTTCTTGGATCTCATCCCTTTTGATATACCGATACATGAAGGGTAATTCCACCTGTTCTTTGAAAAGTCGTCGATATCCGAGAAGCTCCTGGCAAGAACTGAATGCGTAGCTCGAACAGCGCAAAATGGATACCGGACTCACTGCTCAAGCGTCTTAAATGTGCCTCGAGTTCCCGAGCTACCGCATCTCCGGATTGTGCAACTTTATCTTGAATTGCAAGTAGGAGGCTCGCGCAGCGGTCGGTTAGGCGAAGGGAGGCGGAACGATTTGTCTGCAGGTAGTACGCAACACGGAAGAATAATCATAATGTAAAAATTTACGCACCTGCATGGCATCCACGGATTTCCAAATGCTGTCCAAGATCTTGGCAGCTGGCGCGAGAGCTGGAATAGGAACAACAAACAATGTCTCCGCTGCGATAGGAAGGACTTGGTCGCCAGCAACTTGGATTATAGAGCCTAGCGCTTTCATGACTTTCTAAATGTGGGTAAACCAAGCTGGTTCAATCGTAAAGCAGAGCACTTCACAATGCGAGTGCGCTCTAACTCCACGTCAAATTTCGACGGGGTGGTGCTCCTTGGAGGACTGCGGTGGATCCATGAGTGCCATGACCGTGAAAGAGTGTCGTCAGCATCCCCCAATGAAATGGGTTCGGAATTCGGTGTGGTCGGAGGAGACGATGCTCGTGAAAGGCTGGAGGGCCCCGGCCCTGGAGAGGATGCACGTCTAGGCATAGAACCCAAGGTCGTCGAGGTGGGAATACTGGTCCCGATCTGTTTCCGTTCGAGCGTCAATCAGCGGCGGGTTTAGAATATGCCCAAATTTGCGCAAACACGCTAACAAACCTTTGACCCGGGTGGCAGAAGCAATGGTTGGTATCAGACGGGGCAAAATTAGTACTGGAACGACCGGTTGGCGGCCAGAGTCTGAACAAGGAAAGTTGATCGCGAGGCACCAGCGCCACTTCGGAGGCACCAACAACGCCTAAATTTATTCCGTGCTCCTCTTCCTCTTCTAAGTAAGAGTTTCGATATATCATCGTTGATATGCCAAGAATGTGTCGGCTGGATGAAGACCCATTCTGATTTGTCTGGTGGTTGAATGATGTTAAATAACGTGTGGTGCCATGCCATTCCCTAGTAGGTGCACGGTATCTGTGCGGTCGATTAGCGCTTGGAAAACTTGAAGGACAATCTGGGCTCGGCAATTAGTACAATATGCAGATGAACAGCGACAAAATCACAGCTATTGCTAGTGGTTCAGGAGCGAGGGGTCGAGGCCGAGTCGAGGTTGTGGTTGAAAAAGAAAGTTATTACGGCAACCACAAAGCTCCGAGTCGGCCGATAAGAGCCGATTAGGCTCGAATCCAGCCTGTCGTATCGAAATCTTTGTGTCGATAGACAGGCTGGTCGATCGGAGTTTAAAATCCCAATACGCGTAAATTATCCCAAAAAGGCTATTTGTCAGCAGCATCACCGGTCCAATACATCACAGGTAAACAACGTGTCTCTTCCTTTCTGCGGTTGTTTGCGACGTGTCCTTTCGCTTTAATCTCTCATGGCGTCCTCAATACCTCCAAAAAGTCTTCGAGAACAAGCTGATGACCTCAAATCACAATTCCAGCCCATGCTTCACCAGAGAAAGCCGCGTGATAAGATACCCGGTGCCTCCAGTTTTTCAGCAGCAGAGCAGGCGGTTGCGAGTGCTCAAGGCAACCAATCTGTTGGGAAATATCCCCAGACTCCTTTGTATGCCCCTGGCATTCAGTCTCTCCCCTACTTGACCCCGCAATCTCTACCTCATTCCAATTCACGAGCGCAAGCTCCTCCACATATGATTCGACCACCTTCACCTCTTGCACTGTTTACTGTCACCAATGACGATCCATTTATCGCCTCAGAGCTTCCCGAAACACTTCCCGACTCTAGACCGGACGAATCAAATTCAGAATCTCTACCGCGCCGCGAAATGATTGGTGCTTACAGCAGAATTCACGGCATTCTTTTGGAATTGAAGAAGAACCACATTTCCCCTGTCGATGTCCTGATACAGGCCCTCAATCCAGAGGACTTGTCATACGACCGTTACCGTGGCAATCTTTCCCACGACGACAGCACAAAACTCACGCGACTGCTTGACACCATCATGTCAGATCCCAACGGTCGCAAACTTATGAGCTCCATGCGACCGCACGTGGAAGAGTTTGCTTGCGAAATTGTCGCCGAGGAGATGGAAACCCGTCGGCGCAATTCAATGTTGCCTGGCATCGCTGTTTTCACCCCCGATTTCATCGAGAAGTGGGCTCTTGACGAAGATAAAGATCACTCCCCATTCCTCACCATTATACTCACAACCGCATCTCAGACGGAGCGCGCGAAAAAATATAACAAACTTAAGAATCCCGACAAGGTTTGAATTATTCATACGATCGTATCTTGTCGAAATACTAACGGTTTTGGCTGCAGCTAGTTCAGGTCGTCACGCCTCAGCTATTATACCAGTCTTCGAATCGATGCATGTCATTCCAGGCGCAGTTTGGCCTCTTTTTGTGGTCCACTGGCAGCGCTCGACAGACCATTGACGCTGCATTTCGTTGTGGGCTCTCTGTGAGCTATGACTCCGTTCTGAATCTTGGCCAATCCCTTGGCCTCGGATGCACGATGGACAACACCCTATTTGTCGCCACTGAGCCGCACGACCTGGGCTACGACAATCTCAACATCAGCACTTCCATTTTTGTCGAGCAGAGAGGCGCCAGCGGCCCGGCCAAAGTGACCTCCGGTACTTTTGGCGTTCTATATGGTCTGCGGAATGCCAATTTCGATGACATGCTCATTGCCCCCATCATGCGACGCCTCTCAGCATCCACCGGTCTTCAATTCAACCGCGACATCAGGCATTTTCCATGACCAACTCCTCATTACTGTCATCGAAACACTGCTCATCTACAATGAAGGTTTCGAAGATGTGGCAAAACATCCATCGCTTCAGCACCAGCCAATCCGCGCCATTCCTGTCGGTTACAGGACCCCTCAATTTGCAACGCGGGCGTCCACAATCGAAGAAGCAACTGTTCGCGGGAATTTGCAGTACCACGACGAGCTTTATGTTACCCAGCTCAAGCGAACACCGGAAGAAATGAGCAAATATGCCATTCCAAGTTTTAACGACCAACTCACCAACGCTCGTATCCGTGGCGCCCAATTACTGCGTTCGAAGGACGTCAATGCATGGGCAAGGCGTGATATATTTCAACTCGGTTTTGGGCTCTTCCATTTATGCCTGAACCTCGTTTGGGCCATCCTCCACACCTATCGCGGCAGCATAAATGAGCTCGGCAGTCTCGCATATTTTTTTGCACTAATGGAGAAGAAGCTACTCAGCAATGATCAGCCGGATTATCATTCGCTCGTTGCGGCGCTCACACAAATTTTGCACGGGCTTCTTCTTAATGCCTGGTCGCGGGAGTGCAGGTTCTCATCCTTCAAGCTGTTTGCGGATTCGAAGCCTAATCCCGCAACTCTGCGCAACATTGCTTTGCGCATATTGAACAATTAACGCCACTCCAATGGCTGAGTTCGATTTTTTTGAATCTCCCAAAGACCCTGCCGCCGATGATGAACCTTCGGACTTGGAAACCGATGGCGAAGGAGAATCCCCTTCCCTCCCTCACCCGTCTTCTGCACCCGCCGAAAATCCCAACGACGATGTTGCATATCATAACACTCGGCTGTTAACTCGGGATTTGCTCATGGTAATTGTGCTGGTGCGTGCAATCTCGGACGGGGATATAGGACGAGTAGAAGTGTTGCTCCCCCACCTCGCTATGATGTTTCGCGGTGCAGGCTGCAACAAGTACTGCACGGAGATTCTGCATTTCATCCACAACCTTAAACACGTATGGACACCCAAATTTGCGTACGAAGATGCCTCCGTGTCGTGGTGTTGGGCTGATTTTTTATAACAGTGATATCATGCGAGACAATGCAATAATTTGTATTTCGGGAGGCGGACCTGGGCACTGCATGGGCGTAGACATGAATATCGAGCATCTAATCGGATATTTGAAGGTTCGGGTTGACATTTGTAGTTTCTTAACTGACGGTTTCGGTTTGTTTCATAGACTCTGCTGCAAGCAAAGGGCATGAATTCAACATGGGATCGCCTCGGTAACATGTCTGCCGCGATCGTCCATCTGCAACGGGTGAAGAAGATAGTTGTGGCCGCCCTAAACTCACCACACACCGCAGCAATAATCACACAACACCTGAAACAGCGCATTTAGTATGGAGGGTGAAGCAACGAGTTTCAACTGAAGGAATCCAGCAATTCACACCTACTCGGTCAAATAATCCGCGCGGTAAACTATCGAAGGATATCCAAAAAGTTGGTGAGGCGAAACTAAAATCTTCAACTCTTGCAACTTTCAACAAAAAAAATCATCGCTATGATTGAGGGCCATGGATTTGACGAGGAGGAGGACAACTGTCCAGCAATTTCGTTTGGGAGCTCCGAACTTCCAGAAGATGAATTATAATATAATTTTGTTTGTCGTACTCAACAGCATCCGTAATTCCCGCTACCTTTAGGTAAGGGTTTTAGGGCGCCCTATTTTAACTGCCTGGTGAAGATCACATTTTCATTACAAGGACAAACAGAATTTCGTCATATCAAATGTGTCATGCTTCGAAAACACAGCAATAGAGAGTTGTTCAAACAGCATCTCGGCTCCCACTCGGAGCCATTTATCATCTGTTTCCTGGCTGATTTTATAATGTTTTTTGGTCCAATATACATATTGTCGGTGTCCAAATCCGATGCAATGGATTTGTCATTTTGTTTCGTAGTTCAACCCTGCCGCACGCGGCCATCAGTTGCCATGTGAACACCACATTCCACGGCCGAATTTGCCAAAATGTTGTGTCCGAAATTGCCTGATGCCGCACGAGCCCCAACTATCAAAAATTGCTAGCACAGCTTGCCTGCTTGTCTCTAACCCCCATGTCGCCTCTTAAGCAGCTCTGCTGCAATCCTGTGCGTGCCGCACCTTTGTCTGTCTACCTCTGTCATACCATGCCCAATGACTTCCTCGTCTGTGATATCCATGAATATTATTCGTGATATTTTAGGTCATCGTACTACCCATTCGCACATCTCTGTATTCCATTCAGATTTGGTGACAATACAAAAATCTCTTCAATTACTAGACTCGATACCAGGGCTCGCCGGAAGGTTTTGATGATAATCGATCAAAGCCATCGGCGTAGCGACTGGTGGATAATCAGCTGAATTAGGCGGAGCGCGGGAGATGCCGAGGTTGTTTTGACTTGGTCAAAATTTCGAGTGGGCCGAAATTCAAACTTGTCGTAGCACAAAGATTATACCACCTACGTTATCACAAAACATTTCTCTTCAATTTCTATGTTTTAGATTTTCGAAAAGTGCCCTCGTGCACCCGCAATTCTGCCCATCAATTAGCAATCAATGCCCCTATTCCCACTCGGGAAGTCTGCACTTTCCTTCGGTACTCGACAATGTCGTTCCGTGCAGTCACCAACCCAGATCCAGCACGCATCCAGAGGACAACTGAATGTCTCTGCCACCACTGGAATGTTCCCAATCTCTGCCCACACCAGGAACAAGCCGGCATTAACATGATCAAAGGGGTCTCGACACTGCTTGATGTTCCCCACCGGCGGCGGCAAGACACTCGCATTTTGGTGGCCTTTATTGTACCACTGGGCGCCGAATGATGATACAGAGAAAACACGAGCCGGGGGCACTACTTGGAGGGAGAGGATCGTCGCTTGGAGTGTCCTCCTCAAGCTGTGGGTCCGGGTGATTTGTCGAGGTGAGTGGTGTCAGTTGCGGAGAGGGGGCTGCTGTTCTGGTCCGTTTCACCGAGGATGGAGGTGCGTAGTCGGCGTCAGAAGCCCTGCGCTTCCTCCCTTTCTTGAATTCGAAGGGCATGGTCGCCTCGTATTGAGCAGCTTTTGCAAATTCATGGCAAAAGCCCCTATTCCTTCCGGATCCTCTACTGCACAAATGCATGGTTTTATTTATTTTGACTTCACCAAGTGATATTAATATGCGACATCATTGTATTCAAGAAATTTCCTTCGCATTGGGCACATATCGGCGCTCTTGTGCAGAAATCAACAACGGATGAAGCCCCTTCCCAAACGGGACAGGGGTCTTGATGGTGATTTGATGGGCTGTACTGTGGCCGAACGCGGCCACTTTTCGAAAATCTAAAACATAGAAATTGAAGAGAAATGTTTTGTGATAACGTAGGTGGTATAATCTTTGTGCTACGACAAGTTTGAATTTCGGCCCACTCGAAATTTTGTCCAAGTCAAAACAACCTCGGCATCTTCCGCGCTCCGCTTAATCAGGCTGATTATCTTCCAGTCGCTTCGCCGACAGGTCTGATCGACACATCATCAACCATCCCCCGGCGAATCCGACTGGTTTACGAGTCTATTCAATTACATGCTATTCCAACTGAAGATTTGAGCTTGACATAGTGTCAACACATTCTACTGTGTCACATTGCGACTGGTGTATATGTTGATTATGTAGTGGATGCTTCAGCCCCTCCATGGCCAAATCGCTCGGCTTATCGAGCTCTGTGTTGTGATTTTGACTGTGCTACAGAGATGTCGAATGCTGCTTTGAATGTTAGTCTTGACGCTGATCACAAGCCCATGTTGACTCAAAGCCCCCTAATGTTGCTGCTGCTCTCCACATATCTGTCCCTGGAGTGCGAAATCTGTGATCTACACTGTGTGCTGCGTTGAGAACACATATTTCTACCCTTGCATCCTCCAACCCGGATTATCATTCTTTTGCATCCATCGCCGATCTTTTCAATTCGTTCGAAAGTCATCGGAAGCCTGTCCTTCTTGCCATTAGTCTCTGCTAGAAAGACACTTCGATACTGGAATCTCTTTGCAGTAAGATCACGGAACACTTTTTTATCTGAGCACTGTACTCAATTGTCCGGAACATATCCCTTAATCTCTCTCCCAAATGGTGTATCTCTACTGGACTGTGAAGATGTGCGGAATAAATGGTGAGTGAATAACATTTGACCCGACATCCAAGTCAACATACTGACTGGGAGTAAGATTTCTTCCAGTCCTCTGCACTGTGTTTCATTAAATCTTAATATCGAGCATGAAAACCATGACAGTCTTGCACAGCTTCGTCGGAATTCAAGAGGTATATTTTTCAATTGCGCAAGGGCAAAGATACTGAACGAGAACAGCGTGAAAAGCATAAAAGGTGGTCCAATACAGAGAACATCAGCCTTTCGACATTTTGATTGCGGGTTTTTTCGGGGTTTTCAGGTTGCCGGATTAGCCGACAACCTCCCAACCTCAACATAACTGCAAAAGAAGCAAAAACAATGTCTCCAAAGTCGTGAAAGGGGTGTCTGCCAACTTTTTAAGAAGTGCAATGCACCTGGTCCCTAAAGGGATTTGTGAGAAAAGGGAAAATAATGTCCCAACGGGGGCTCGAACGGTCAAGGTTGTGGATTCGGGACATAGGGTTTTGATGTTGTGAGGTTGCGAGGTTTTTGCAGGTTTTCCGAGGTTTTTCGGGGTTGTACAACCTCACAATCAAAATGTCAAAAATCTGATGAATCGCTCTAAGCTGGAGTAGATCCGTTGATCCTGGCCACAACTTGTACCGCAATCCTTGAAGAATAGAACCCCCGGTCTAAGGCAGACAAGGGGCTGGTCGGCCGCTTCGCGGCCTCCCAACCTCTTTTGCGAGGTTATTTCCCGTCTGATTCCAAATGGTCATGATTCCATGCAGGACTGACTTCAGTTGAGTGGAATTGAATTGATAAGTGCTCGGGGGATCACGAAGCGGTCCTTTTTCAAGGTTGCAGTCAAGTTCAGAATTTTATCCCCAGCCTATCCCTCAAAGTGAGGGCAGAATTGATGAAGTTGCAAGGAAATTCAAGTCACTGGTGTCTGGCGCTTAAATTAGCGCCTCGGAAACTATAACAGTGAGCAAAAAACGGAATTTAGCATTGTGTACACTTTTATAGGCGCGTGCGCGCTTGAAGTTGATCATGGGGCCAAAAGCCCCGAGAAAGTGCCGTTCATTACGCGCTTCCAAAGGTCTGGACCCAGCGCTTCCAAAGCCTTGGCCTGATCTCCCAAAAGTGGAGTTTAAAAGGCTTCAGACAGACATGGATAATTTTATAAAGAGGGAGATTAAGTAAGAACTCAATCACAGTAAGTTTCCGTTTCTGGTCAGAATCCGTTGTAGCGGGCCTTGCCGCTCGTCGGCCTTACCAGCTTTATTGAACAAAATGGTACAGTATCCTCGGTCCACTGGCAAATATCCCTTCCACCTCCCATGGTACCAAATACGCCGTCCCTCCCAACCTGCTTGCAAAAATCCCAAAGCTCGCCTCCGACAACATACTCTCGTCGTGCGCATCCACCTTAGTATGGCGGAATCGCTGATGAGCGGTGGGGCCACCATATATAAAAACCGCTAGTGTAGAGGCGACTTTGGTGTATCATGGCACCATCCTTTCCACATTTTCGAGCAGCAATCAGCCATGGTCATCGCCGTGCTGCGCGACGTCGAGAAATAACCATTTACAAAAGTTCTCGACATCATGATCAAATGCGATCAAACGTCCTCGACATCATTGGCGACGACGGCGAGAAAATGTATTCCAAAAATCTTGAAAAAATTAAAGAATACAGGCTGTATATATACGAGACATTGTGGAACGTAAAGAGCATCAACAAGGAGTAGTAACAGCATAAAAATGCCTTTCCAGTCCAAAGGGATCGTTGCCTGCGCGGTACCTGGTCTGGTTATGCCGCGAATCATGTTGTGGGCTTGGACGTAGCTGCGTGAGGGGTGTTAGTATGAGGGGAAGAAAGGGGACGACAGAGACGCACAAAGGCGTGAGGACGTCACGGCCGAAGCCAGGAAGGTATACTGTAGCCTATATCAGCTCCTACATGTACAGGATAAGACAAGGACGCACCCTCATTCACGATCTCAAACATCGGGATCGAATCCTTGTCCTCGGGCTGCGAGATGAATTCTACGATGACGATGTAGTCGAGCATGCGCTGCGCGTTGGCGAAGCCCATGGGGCCATTGAAGAAGTTGATCATCCCGAGCCTGCCCGAGTGGTTGTAGCCTAGGGTGAGGGAGTATTAGCGATGAGCGAGGAGGACAAGAGGGAAGGCAGCAGAGGAAGGAGGATGGGGGCGGGGGGCAGGTACGCGGAAGGACGAAATAGACGCTCGAGATCTCGATACCAAGAGGGACGACGTGAGTCGAGGTGTTGCGGCGGAGAGGACCTTTAACTGCGCAGCGCAGCACGCCTCCTGCCCGATTGTCGCGACACTACGCTCTCCACACACTTAGTACGAGCGGTAGCGTCGTCCGGGAGCACACATCAACTACTCCTGACGCTGTCAAGGCATTCGCCGCAGCAGCAAGGGCATGTTGCTGCCGCGTCTCCCTCTCAGAAAGAGGGAATATCGCCACCATTTGGTCCTCCTGTTATCCCCTCCACCGCCTCCAAGCGCAAAGAAAGCGACACTCACCATTCTGGGACCCCAGCACGTTATGCAGATCAGGCTAACGCGGATCCCATACTTGCGTGCCCAGCCAATGAGGCGGACGATGTACTAAGTGGGAGGATGTCAGCGTGTATATACCCCAAGACGATGGGGGGATGAGGGGGATGGCGGAGAAGAGACAAGGGGAGGGGAGGGGAGGGGGAGAGAGTAGATAGGATGGGTGGGAGTGGTCCAGGCGTTACATGCTACCCTCCGTCTTCGTCTACGGGGAATAGCGGCGCCTCCGTCTGCAGCGAAAGGGAGCATGCTCCGCCCGCGCGCCTGCTGCTTTCGAAGCAGAAGCGCGAGCCGTGCACACCGCATGGCCTCCGACTACACTGAGATGCAAACGCGCATCTGTGGCGGAGTTTATCGGTGGGAACAGGATTTTCTAGGGAAACGAAAATGAAGTATAGGTACAGAAACCAGTTACTCACGGCTAAGAACACCAGACACGTCATCTACGCTCTGACTCTACGCACCCTCACCGTGCTGCATCGTCCCCCGGTGGCGAAGCCCTTGAGGTTGAGCGTGAGCTAGTTAATAGACAGAAACGCAATTAGTCGCGGTTCTGTGAAAGAAGGAAGAACGAACGCGGCACGTTTGCGCATGCATAGTGAAAGCGCACAGGGAATGATGAGGAGGACGCGGATCAAGCCCGCGTACCCGTTGCATTCGGAAAGAGGCGTAGCAGCAAAACGCGGGGCTCGTGCTCCAGCTAGGGCCGCCGCCACTGGTCGCCGTCGCCGTCGTGGAGCACGAACACTGAAGCGCGGAAGATGAGCCCGTTCGTCGTGGTCGACTGGTCGCGCTTGGCGGATCCGGCTAGATGACATCGTGAGGATATGCCGAGGGAGGAGGCGGGATGGTACTCACCGGTGGCGTCGCCTCAGAGCTTCAGGACGGCAGCGCAGGCAGAACACGTGGAGAGGGAGGAGGACGACCAGTGCCAGCGGTGCACAGGGTAAAGGACCGGCGCGGGGTACATGACGAAGGCGAGTGCGAGGGGGGGGGGGGAGCGAGCGAGCGCCGGAGAGGAAAGCGGCCTGCGAGGAGGAACCGCAGAAGGCGGCAGCGACGTAACCAGGACGCGCGTTGGCTGTCCAGGAATAAGCACATCGGCAATAGCAATAAGGGTGGGCGAAAAATATGCACCGGAAGTAAAATGGGATGGAACGCACATACAGATAAGGATGCAAACATAACCGGAAGCCGCGAGTCTGCCAGAGCAGCACTGGGAGCTCGTCGCTCGATACCACGGGATTATTGTCGAAGACGAATGGCCGGTACACATCACCGTCGTAGTCCTCAAGGCCGTGGAAGAGAACCGGGGGCGAGCGCAGCGGTCGCAGAGACCGAGACGGGAATACACAAGGAATGCATGTGCGGGCGGGGGAGGGGTACATGTGGAGCTAGATTTGATCAGAGTCCGATCAATGGCGGAGATTAAGACGGCGTTATTGACGGTACGGCCGCCGATCCGGTTGAAAAGGGAGTTGTTGGCACCTTCTCGTCTCACAGGTTGGACTCCATTTCCAACAGGAGTCCAGTTCATTGCCTGCATTTCCTCATTTTTCTTTGCTATCTTTGAATCGGAGCTCAATATTGAATCTTCGCTGTCAGCGCGGGATGAAAGATTGCTGTCATTGCAGAAGCACCGGCGCTGTCACTGGAATCCAAGTTTGGCACTCACGTAAGTACTGCACCCGAACAATACAGCGACTACTAGTACCGTACTACGCACCATCCTCAAGTCCTCACTCTGGGCACCGCAGCTAGTTCCCTCCAGCTCCTCATCACCGAGCTGCAGAATCAACTGATCTACATTTCGAGCGGGTAGCAGTTCATTCGGGAGCAATATGGAAGCGTCGCTGTCAGATCGCTGTCGTCGCCGAAGCGCCAAATCGAACGTTTATGTACGTACAGTACAGCACGCGAACAGTGAGGCCGACATCCAATTTAAAGCGCAACGTGTTCTGTGCATGTTCCTCTGACCCTTCCTCTTATACTTGTCTTTGCCGACCCCCAAGTCTAGCGCAGCAATCTATTTCCTTGCCGGTTCTGTCTCCTACGTGACCTTGGGCACTGGCTGATATAGTGCTGTTGTTCATACATAAGATCCAGACTCACTCAGAATGGCTATGCCTCGCCAACCTGGTGAAGCTCACACAGTTAATGTGGAAGGTACAAGAAAAATCAATTAGGATACTGAAATCAGTATTTATTACACCCAGGAGGCAAAGGAGGCCCTGGTGGACTGGGCAGTGGACAGGGACAGGGTGGTCGTGGAGGTGATGGGCTTGGCCCCACCCTGAATATTGCAACTGCCACTGTGCATGTTCAGGGGGGAGCAAAAATAAATATCCGGCGCCGAGATGCCATCATCCTTGACTGGCTTTCACCATTCGACTTCTTTCCACAACAGGACAATATTAAGCGGGAGGATGGGACTGGTAAATGGCTGCTTGCAGATAATCTCTTCAAAAAATGGATATCTGGCACCCAAAAGACAGTTTGGTGTCATGGAAATTGTGTGTAATTCATGGCCCTCATACCAGACCAACTGAGGTATAATATCCATAGTGGGATCTGGGAAAACAGTCCTTGCGTGTGTTGATTCTGATTCTATACTTTGAGTGGTTGTCACTTATGATGCCTATAGATCAATGGTTGTGGACCATCTTCATACCCAAAATAAAAAGGGAAAATTTGGGTGTTGCTTGCATATATTTGGACCACAAGAAGGTCAATGCACCAGAACCATCTGAGCTTCTGGCAGCCCTCTGGAAACAGCTTGTGCTTGATAGGGTTCTTGGCCTCTTTGAAAGGGTATCTCATGGGCTTGGGTTTCACAGCAATGTTGGCCACATGGCAGAGAAGTTATATCAGCAGCACCTAAAGAGGAAGATTGCACCATCATTGAGAGATGTTGTTGACCTACTCAAGGATAGCCTGAAGAAGTTTCCAAAGGTCTTCATTATTGTTGATGCTATAGATGAATATCCTGCAGAACAGCGGCCTATTCTACTCCGATACCTGGCAGAAATTGGTAGCAATGTGCACCTAATGATCACTTCACGTCCACACATTTCTCCGTTGTCCTTCCCTGAGGTCTTTCGGAATCCTGAAATTCTAGATATTTGTGCAACGGAAAAGGATCTTCGAACATATATTAATGCACGGATTAGGGATTCACCATACCTGCCCATACACATTGAGACCCAACCCCAATTAAAAGAGGAAATTCCTGCAAAAATCATTGACTCCGTGGATGGGATGTAAGTGGGGATCAACCATTGTTAAAATTGGACTGAAATACATTTTAACCAGGTTCCTTCTTGTCAAGCTTTACCTCGAGTCCCTCAGTCAAAAACTTACAATCCCTGAAGTTGAAGAAGCCCTCGAACATCCGCCAGAACACTTAAACGAGGCCTATGATAGTTCAATTGAACGCATTAATGCCCAGAAGGAGGAAGCCAGAAACACAGCTCGCTCAACCATTACACGGGTTGTACATGCAGAGAGGCCATTAACAATCGAAGAATTACGAGATGCTCTTGCTGTTGGACCAAACACAAAAGAGCTGATAAGAATAAACGTATGGACATCAGGATTATTCTCTCTGTCTGCGCCGGGCTTGTCATCATGGATAAAAAGCTTGAGGTGGTGCAACTTGTTCACAACACTACAGGAAATATCTTCAGGCCCAGCTATTCCCAGATGTACACTAAAAACAGCATGTATCGCCATGACTACCAATATAAATTCCAGGGACCAGTAGTTTGTAACAGTACATTCTTGTGTGTATCACTTTCTGAACCATATTCCCTTTATGGACACTCAGTTGTCTGTTGATTCCTTATCTTTCCTGTATTTCTTGCTCTGCCTCATTTATTTGGTTCTTAGCCCTGTACTGTCTCTTCCTTATTTCGAATCAGACCTGCTGCCCATGGTCTCACCAAAGCCTTGAAATCCCGATCTGTTTTTTCCTTATTTACATTTTTACAGATCCATAGTACATAAGACCCGGATGTATGTAGTTAGGACTTCGGTTAACACTATCTTCAGGCCAGTTACTCATCCTTCTGACCACCCAACAACCTGTGTGCCAGAACTAGCTCCCAGCTCCCTTTCACAGCTTTTTTACAGCTAGATTCTTGTCTCTGCTTTGTCAGTTCCTCCTGGTCTAATCAACCAGTGCCTTGTTACTCTGCAGAAGATGCCAACCAAATTCCCATAAGCTTGTTTCTTATACTACTGGATTCACCACCTGCGCGACAACCTGCATGAACACCCCCCCCCCCCCTTTTTTCCTCCAAACTGGGGACAGACAAAGTGTTCCCAGCTCTGTGTTGTTCAGCACTGCAGATAAAGCCGAGAGGGCCTGTCGATGGATATGGAGATACCAGCACTTCAAATGTCTGTTAGAATGACTGTCCTCAGAGTCACCCGGGAAATTAGATAGCAGAAGACCCTCGCAAACACACAAGGGGGCCAGTTAAAGACTAAAGGTATTTATACAAAATTCTGTTCGATCCCACCGAAGAAGCATGGGAAATGATGGGAAACTTCACGGAACAGGAGCCTCAGAACCGAAGTGGAAGTAGGGCATAGCACAAGTTACATTGTGGGTGACCCAGATCCGTGGCTGCAGGTACCTGTGTCATCCAGAGCCCTACTCGGATCTGTGGGAAACCTGTGTTTATGAGTACTTGACCTGCGGGTTGCGGGTTTTCCATGGATCGACTCACAAGTATTTCTCTTCTTTGCTATTTTTCAGCTGAATGTACATGTTTTTAACACTTTGAAACTTGCAAGTATGCCCTTCCAAAAGACAAATTGCTACCTGGATCCTCAGCGACCCATGGCAACGGGTACCCGAAACCCGCGAGTATTCTCACGGGTCAACCCGGGATGACTTGCGGATGACCCGCACTCGTGCTACGCCTTAAGTGGAAGCCAGGGTTGTCAGGTTGTACATGAGCGCACATCCAGACTCAATATCCCAACAGTGTCAACTCTTGGTCTGTAAGCACCTCCTTTTGCTCTTTGAGCACCCGTTGTTAAAAAGTGATGCCCAATTGAGCCAGTCTCCTGTGGCTTGCAAGATGACATGTGCAGAAGGTACCCTTGTTGGTAGCCTCAATTCTATACAGTCAGAGCTTTGGATGAGGATCTAAATCTTTGAACTCAAACAGCGGTTGATCTGGAACATGAGCAGCATACATATTGGATTAACCTTGACATAAGATAACAAGATATTTCATATTTGCTGCACACCACTTCAATTGAATTTGGTGTGTGTTCATTTTCCTTGCAAGGGCAACCTTAAGCTCAGTGTGGGGTGTGGAAACTAGCAGGGAAATCCGAAGGATAAATAAAGATACTAAATACAGGAGCGGAAATACTACGCACCTAGTGGGGGAATCTGAAGAGAAATAAAGGATGGGGATTCCCATGCTAGGCGAAACCTTATATACTAGTAGGTGCTACCCAGTAGCACGTGTCTGTAGGTATCTACAATGATCCTGGACCTGGTCATATAACACATGCCAGTTCCAGATGCTGAAGTGGACAGAAGTTCCAAATGGGATGGAAGCGCAAAGATGGGCCGGATGAGTGACGGAGTGGATGGATGGACAAACATATGGACAGACAGATGGGACAACGGAGCAGATGAGGCGGCTGAAGTGGGGGTTCCCCTGACACTCCCATGAACCTGTAAGGGCAAGGGGGGAATCCGAAGAATAAATATAGGTACTAGAATACAGGAGCAGAAATACTACGCACCTAGTGGGGGAATCCGAAGAGAAGAAAGGATGAGGATTCCCATGCTAGGTGAAACCTTATATACTGATTTGTAACTACCCAGTAGCACATGTCCAGAGGTATCTACAATGATCACGGGCCTGGTCGCATAGCACGTGCCAATGAGAACGGGCAGGTGGAAGGTCGGGGGCGTTAGCCGGAGGGATAGCCGGAGTGGAAACCGGAGCGGAAGCCGGAGCGGAGGCCGGAGGAATAGCCGGGGAAATAACCGGAGCAGGCGGAAAGGCCGGGAGAAGGTGCGGAGCGGGGGTTCCCCTGCAGAACCCTTCCTTCACAATGAGATCACCCATGGCAATATCTGCTGCTTTTGACAGCACATTGAGGTAAGTATCAGCCACTGGGCACTCCTAGTGGTTTTTCATGCATGCTGGGTGGCTTCTGAAGCATGTCCTGTACAACATGATATCCAACAAGGATGTTATCAGTGCTGACCTGCAGCACCCTCTGGCATTGTTGCTGGCAAAGACATTGATATGTTGACAGCATGTCTGAGAGCACGAGCTGATACAACAAATACCAGGCAAGGCCCTCTGAGGACTGTAAGACTATCTGTGTGTGCGAGGGCGTCAATCCATGGTCAGTGCTCAGCTGGCAGGAAGCAGCAAGAAAGGGGTGAGGGAGAGGATGTGAGGAGTTTGCTACACCATTAAGATGTGTGGAGATGGAGATGGGGATGACAGTGAGGAAGAAAGCAAAGAGTGCGATGTGGACGACAAAGGACAAAGCAAGAGCTTAGATGGAGGATGCTAGCATGAGCAGCAATGAGGACTCAATGCGACAGCATACGGACATGGGGCAAAGATGATAGATATAAGATGTAGTCTGTCAGCAATGGCCTCTGGGTCAGCTAAACAGTGAGTAACCTGGCAATAACCCCAACCAGGAGAAACCTGGCAGACACTAATAGCTTGTGTGTTTCCTGAGCAGAAATACCAACTGTATGGTGTCCTCCCTAGGAGACCGTATATTGTAGGTCAGTGTGCAAAGCAGAACCCAGAACAAGTTGAAGAGGGTGTGGTATCCACTCAGGTATAGAACCCGGGGTGTGGACACAACCTGCAATAAGGTGGATAGGAAGCGGGGCAGGGTGGAGACAATGCCTATGTCAAGCCAAAGCAGAAGCCTGAGATTAGACGAGGTAGAATCTACTGTACAGGGAGATTCTACCGAGCTTATATATGCTTTGAATAAATTAAATGTGATTGCAGTCTGTTGTGATCAGTTCCTGGACTGCAGCATTAAGGAGTGTTAATACTGATACTCCTGGACTCCTCTGTGTTGGTCTCCATAGCATCGGAGGGCTAGGGTTTCCATCTGTACAGGTTCCCTAGCCCTTAACATCTTCCTGTATCCAGTGGTTGAAACCCCGATCAGCGTGCAACTGTACTAGAACCCATCAATCAGGTTTCAACTGTGAAAAGGTCTCGTGGTGATGTCATGTGATTCCTGTGACACTGGACACATCTGTATCTATACAGACACGTTGCGCTGATAGGGTGTGTACTAAAAGACTCATGAAAACACCAGTTTTTATTTCATTTTGAACCTAGTAATGGGCAGAAGTGAGGCATTAGATTATGAGTGTACACCCTCCCTGGGGTGGTAGGCTACACTATTGATGGCTGAAAGCCAGTATAACAAATCAACTATGAAGGATTGAGTAGACTTGACAAGGCAGCCTGAAAGGCTGTTGCGTCTTGACTATGATATTCTACACTGAGCTATAGACGGTGGTGGTAAACCATTGTCTTATGTGCTGGAGGTGAAACATCAGGGAACTACTCAGAAGTATTGACTCGCTGCTTCAACGGCCTCTGAATAGTCCGATTACTATTAAAGAAAGATATACAAAGTCAGAATTGGTACAACTTCTTTAGGGCTGGCTTTATAAATTGCGCTGCCGTATTCCAGTTAGAATATAGCGCTGCCGGATCCTGAGTGGGAGGCCAACTGATTAGATTGCATTGAAGACATGTTACTGAGTTAACCATCACTATTGTTACTTGTCAAGGCTGACCGATATGAATGATGAGGATCAACACTACAGAATAGCGCTGCTAGATATCTCACTGGCCACTATACTAGTTCAGACATTGTCGCATCGCTAGATATTTAATCAAGCCGCTGGATATTTACTATGAGTTCCACTGGGCTTGTGAAGTGCCAGGACTGATCCAGAAGTTGAATAGGACTTGACTGAAACTGACTTGATCAGTCAGAAAGATGGAAACCAAGACAACTAAGCACGACTTATGGCGTGCTAGAGAAATACATGTGGAATAGCCCCGGTAGCAGGTCATAATACCCATGGTTGAGAATGCCTTCTACGCCATTGGCCATTCACTACTCGGGCTCCCACCTTTTACTGTTCCTATTCATTCCGCCTATCCCCTTTACTTCTCTCTCAAATGTATAAAAGCCAGTTGTGTACTCTGTATTAGCCAGTAAACTATCCACCCAGCTATACGGGCAATATAGCACTGGTTGGGAGATTCAAATTTTTCAGCACAATTTACGGTGATGAAAATGTTGAATCTTTCTCAGACATTTTTTACTGAAAAAAATGGTGAAATTTTCAAAGCTTTTTCACCCCTTTTCAACTTTCTTTCAAGTTTTTCACCTCAAACCGGAAAAGTGGTGAAAAAGCTTTGAAAATTTCACCCTTTTTTCAGTGAAAAATGTCTGAAAAACAATCGACATTTTTCACTGTAAATTGTGCTGAAAATTTTGAATCTCCCCACCAGTGTAGTAGACTCTAGATTTGTGAAAAAATATCAGACAGATTTGAAGACGCACAGAAAAGACTAGAGGAAACAGGATGTCGAAAAGACTACTACTGCATAGTCTCATTCCTGCCGTTATAGGGAGTCTTAGACCGAGTAGCATTCACTTGGGGATAATAAACCAAAAACAGATTGATCCGGGGCAAGCGATTTGATGAAATTTGATGGCGTAAGACTGCCCTATAATGTCTGGTGCAATTCATAGAGGTGATGTGTGATCGAGTCACACTTTTGTTTGTCCTTGTTCATCCCTCTAATAACTTCGAAATTATGATCATTATATTCCTGTGGGCACCCTCATCATTATAGAATTTATAATCACATGATTTTTGTCCCAGATTACAGCACTTTGCGGAACATAAGGCGTGGATGCTTTTTTTCTGTTTTCAACAGTTTTGACAAGAAAACGCGCCACGGGGTCAATTTTGATCGGATTACCTTGAGAGTAGGTGCGTTGGAATTGCGCATCACCTCCCCGAGTTCCTCTCCCCGGGCATCCTCACTCTCATCGTCGTCACTGGAACCATCTCCATCAAGCCAACCGTTTTCAGAACCCTCATTGTCACTTGCAAGGTCCATGTCAACATCCATGGCACCTGACACGGATGCTGTCAAGGTAGGATGCGACTCCCGGGAGACGGTTGGTATCACATCAGTCTCAGGGGAAGGTGAGGCAGAGGTGGGGCCAGCCCGCTCCCCAGGCGTCAGGTCGGCAGTAAAGCAGCTTCCAAGTTTCTGGCGGATAGCATAGAAGCACTTCATATGAATCTCGTCATATCGTCCACGTTGCCAGCGGTATTTTCCAATGAAAAATGCGAGGGTAGGGTCTTCTGGCAGAATCTCGGCCTCCTTTGCCAGCAAAAACTCCCTCTCATCCTTCATATAGGTCACAAGACATCGGATTTCGATGTCGGGTCGCTGAATCTCCTCCTTTGCTCGCTTGAGTTTGTGGTAGCTGTCCAGAACCTGGCGAGCAGCTGGGTCTGCCCCATGCCCTGATTCTGGTGTTGCCAGTGGGGTCCCGAAGAATGTCAAAGTCTGCAAGAAATGCGTAGTCAATGACTTCCTCCCACGACAAGTGTTGCCTTGGAGGGTCCAAGGCCAATGCGGCCAAATTGTAGCGCTGGAGGGCACTCTGGATTGCTTTGGATCGAACCTGGAGGGCCTTGGCAATGTGTTTTCGCACTTTGTATCCTGAAAGGTCTATCAGCACTGCCCCTCAACAGATTGGACCACATACCTAGCCCTGATTGGTTTACCTTTGTCAGTTCTAGAAGTCTTTTCACCACCAATGCCTCTAGAGAGTCTACCACCCGCCTATACCGGCGGTTGACTACCAGCTCAGCGGCGTCGGTCCACTCCTTATCCTCTGATGTCCATCGCACCTCGATAGACAGGTGACGCTCAGTGGCCTGAGCTGCCTCAACCACCTTGTTGTAATTCTCATGTGCATGGCTCCTTGTGTTACCATTCACTGTTGAGCCCTCTCCAAAGCCTTTGTCAAACTTCTCCCTGATGAACATGGCACAAAGGCAGTTAGAGCTACTCAGTCTTATTGAATCCATTAAGACCCACTTTCAATCAGCCAGATTAACCAGCAGCTTGTATTACTCCATCTGGTCTGTTTCCCTCCTGTGGCTCCTTCAGATGGTGTTGAGATAGGCCTTCTGTTCCTGGATCCTGCCTGTAAGATTGCCCATTCCAGCTCATAATTCCTCCCCTGCTCTCTCCTCTGCTCCCTCTCACAAGCCTTTGCACAAGCCTTGTCACGACCTAGCTTCTGGGTATTGTTCTCGAGCCTTTTTTCCCTTTTTTTGTGAGCCAGGAACCTCCTGTTTCTGCAGCACATGTGTTAGTTTGTGTCAATAAATTGTCACACCACATTACTTTTGCTGGTAGACATCATTCCCAGTCTTTTACATTCTTGGTACTCTTGGGCATGAACTGAGTCATCCTTGATCCTCTGGTGATATCTAGGGTTCATATGAGCAATGTAACAAAGCAACAAGACGGCCAAATACTCTTTCATCTTAATACAAGATTTCTCCAGCAATTCTTCCTTTTATTTACGAAGATTTGGTCAGGTATTGAAGGTTAAGGTGTACCAAACTCACTTTTCACAATATCTTGCACAAGCAAGACATCTAGTAGCAGGGGTACCTGATGGCACAGGTGGCATTTTTGGGACATTCAGGCGTTCTGAAGGGCTAAAAAGATCAATAAGAGGCTCAAACGTGTGCAGGGGACCAAGGAAGGACCAACATGTGAGAATCTTTCATATTTGTGGAAGTTGGAAAAAAAGTGTGTCGTGGTAAGAGAAGAGAAGTGGGGTACCTATATGCAGATATGGCACATTTTGGACTGTTTCATGTACAAACACAAATCTCGATGCAGAAATTAGAAGTAATGCCACAAATATTCCTAGACCCACATATGTGTTAAAACTTCAAATTGGCTTCCTTAGATTTGTAAATTATGGCTTGAGGAAGACCCGTTATTGAGTTGTTGTGTGTCTAGGGTTGGCGATCACGACTTTTGATGGCCAGTCCGGTGGTGGCATGGGTGGCAAGATCAAGTTCATCACATTTTTCGGTGGCACTCATGGCATTCATCACAAAATTTGTGACCTCAATGTGGTCAAGATACATGGCATTGGTGGCAAAACAAGTAAATCTACACCCAGCCAGCCTTCAGCTCATCCAAAGTAGAGAAAAAATCAGCCCCTGCCGCAGCCCTCTCCAGTCCGAGTTTGCACTCCTCCTCAATCTCCTCTGCCGTCAGTGTAGCAAGATAGTCCTTCTTAGATCGAAATCCACGCTCGACCCATCGGAAGCTCCCACGGTGTATTGGGTGAATGAATACCGTGTCTCGTGCTCGGTGATCCAGGTGTTTGAGTGGAAGATGGCCACACTCGGAGAACTGTGCACCCCAATGGGAACTCCAAGATGAGTTTGCAGTCCAAAATAATGAGATTGCCACCCTTTGTATAGTTAAACGTGCCGAGAGCAGTAATTACCCACCACCCGAGGTTGGCAAAGTTGCGGTGCCTGAAGGCGCAGGTACAAGGGCTGAGGGTGAAGGTACACACCAAACAGGTGTTGTTGATTGGAGATTGGGGTTCTTGCGATAGAAAGCGCCCATGTAGTTGATATAAAACTGGAAGAGGTGCGGGGCCCAGATGGAGAAAAGGCCTGAATAGAGAGGATGGGCATGGGCTTAAAGAGGAGGAGGAGGAATGCACCCGAGGCAAATTCTGCGAGTTTAATGAAGGCGGTGTTGCTAACCAGGGAGATAATGATGGCAGTTTTGATAATCCTGTTAACAAAGTCACCGGGCTCATTGCAACCAGTCACGTGGGTGCCTCCTGTGGTGAGTGAGGCCCAGTTGCCATGCTGATGGTAAAGATGAGAGTCGGAGAGTGAAGCCTAAGCCCGTGCAATTTCCATGGCCTCCACAGCTGGGTCATGGATGCCTTGCATGAAGTTGGGGGTGTCTGGAATGGCAGTGGTAGCACTGGCACCTACAGCTAGGAACACATGCAGGAAACGAGGGTGAGGATCTCAAGGCTGCTGCTGCAGAGGTGAAGCAGAGGATGGAGGCAAGCATCACAGCTGATATCACATCGGGTAAGATCAAGCCCAAGGTGAAGAGGAACTGCCAGCTGAAGTCTGCTAAACAAATTGACGAGGATGACTACAATGATGAAGATAGTTCCTAGTCGCCAATCTCTGCTCCACCTTCTTTTACCAATTGCTGCCTCCTCCTTCTGGCCACTGACGTCTTTTTGTCTGATCCACGTACTACGACATCTGCTTGGGATTGTTGTTTTTATTTTATTTTACATACTCACATCCAAGAAATAAATGCTGCTTTTGTTCCCTCTGTTTAGTGATAATAAGTAATCTGTGGCACTGGTGGCAATATCACTTGCAAAATTACAAGTTTTTTGGAAGTGATTGGTGGCACCGATGGCTGATTCAAACCCTGAGGCACTGGTGGCAATGTCTCCGAAAATTACAAGGTGCTTTTCAAGGTTGCTTTTCAAGTGATCAGTGACACCAATGGCTAAATCACCTGACCACAAGTTGTCTGATAATGCACCTGCAGCACAAATGGCTACCTCACCTGGCCCCCAATTCACTGATCCTATCAAAAATTGACCCATGGCAGCCTGGGGAGAGGAACTCAGTGAGGCGATGGAGGGAGTTGCATTGCTAACCTTGGACAAACAGGGGGAAGAGGCAGATAGCCGGTAGAGATGGCAGACAGGCAGAGTCTTTACTATGTCCCTTTCAAAATTACCAAGTCCCTTTTTATGTGACCAGTGGCACCGATGGCTATTCAACCCAGCCCCCAATTTCCTGATTCTGGCAAAAATCGACCTGTGGCACGCATGGCTGATCAAACCTGCAACAAAATTTACTGATCCTGCTGAAACCGACCTGTTGCACAGGTGGCTATTTAACCCGGTCACAAATTTACTGATCCTGCAAAAATTGACCTGTGGCATGCATGGCTAATCAAGCCGGTCCCAAAATTTACTGATCCTGCTGAAACCGACCCATGGCACAGATGGCTATTTAACCCAGTCACAAATTTACTGATCCTGCTAAAATTGACCCATGGCACACATGGCTATTTAACCGGTCACAAATTTACTGATCCTGCTAAAATTGACCCATGGCATACATGGCTACTTAACCCAGTCACAAAATTTACTGATCCTGCTAAAACCGACCCATGGCACAGGTGGCTATTTAACCCGGTCACAAATTTACTGATCCTGCTAAAATTGACCTGTGGCATGCATGGCTGTTTAACCCGGTCACAAAAATTACTGACCCTGCTAAAATTGACCCATGGCACGGGTGGCTATTTAACCCGGTCACAAAAATTACTGACCCTGCTAAAATTGACCCGTGGCATACATGGCACTAATTGGGTCACATTTTTGGAACTGATCCGGGTCTAAAGGTTTGGTGGCAGCTATGGCACTATTTTGTCACAAAATCACGCTTTACTGACCCCCTGCCAAAACCCTTCAAAATCAGTGGCACAGGTGGCCAAAATCCCATTTTTCTCCCTGGCCACCCATTGGGTGGCCGCCATGGCACCCCTGCCATGGCATTTCTGTGGCACACACAGTTTCCCTATAACTAGAGGGTACCTTTGGGGGGGGGAAGGTACCCTCTAGTTAGAGGCGATTTGTGGTATTATCAGGTGCTATTTGCAGACTTTGTTTGTCCACAACCGCAAGTGCTTCTCTTTGTGAGTTTGGGTCCAGGCCATAGTATGCAACCAGTGGGCTTGAAACAACACAATTCAACTGCTAGACTTCAACAAAGTCCTTCAACAACACACTAGCACTATGCAACTGCAAACAACAACACCACTAGCACCTGGGATGGTCCTGGGTTTCTGGGTAGATACAAGGTGGCTGGATTGCTAGATCAAGAACACCAGGGCAGAGGATGTAGGTTTGTGAAAATCCTCACTAAGGGCATACCCAAAGACTACTGAGGCTAACTCCAAAGGGACTTCAATCCTCAAACAGCAAGGCAGTCCTTAAACCTTCAACCTGGTCTTTAGCTGAGAGCAGGAACATTTGACCACTTCTTATTGGCAATGCACACTATAAGGGTCCCGCTAGCGACCCAACACATTATGACAACGCTTCCATCAATATCGGGGTGAAGGCAAAGTAGCTGACAAGTTACAGTCGATCTAAAGGTGGGGGCACCTGGTTCATCTTCTACTTGGTAGCCTCAAGTCAACACACAGTCACTTAACAGGCAATCCAACACACTACAACAGTGCTTCCATCAATATCAGGGTGAAGGCAAAGCTGCTAGCACAACTATAGTTGGGTCTCAAAGAAAGCACCCTTTGGTTTTATAGTTGCGTGATTAAAGCAAAAACACAACTACTAACCAAATCCTAACTACTTTCCCCTTGAATGGTTTAGACTGTGCCACCGAGGACAGGTCTTTTGAACGCTTTAAGAAGGTTCAAGGAGCACAGATAGTCCAACAAAGGTTGCAAGGAACGCACCTGTTTAAGGGTCGAGTCCGAAGTGCAAGGTTTTTGATTTAGAGTATCAGACCTCTTTGACCAATGCCAAACGAGCACCTAAGCCAACAATCCGAGTTTAAAGCTTTACAAGCTTGAGCCACAATCCCAATTGTAATCAAGGTGCCATGTTCTCCAAACCCCAAATAATAAGCCTTCCAATGCTACTGTATTGCAGTGCCATGTTCTCAATCCTAATAAGCTCTCTCTAGCTTCTTAACCGTTTCCAGTCCCAAAATCCCGAGCCAACAAATGATATTGAGCTACTTGTGCAGACGAAACAAAACTTCTTAATGAAGTCAGTCCTAGGCGACAAGTCCCAAATCACTGTCATTTATTGAGCAGTATCCGGTAAAGGCTACTGCTCTCAGGGACAGGGAGTTCAGTGCCTATCCAATCCCTCCTTATATACTATACAATTATGCTTACAATGCAATGATTATTCTACCCGCCGGTATATGACTAAGGTGTCCGTAGTTAATCATGTGTGGGTAAATATGGGATCCTTGTGTGTTGGCCCCTTTGTGTTTGAGTGTCCAGTGTAACTGTTTCCTGTTTGATCGTGTAGACAGTCCCATTTTCTATCCTCATGTCCCCCATTCAGGAGCTTCAGTATTAGGTAGAGAAAGGTGCTGGCTTTGAGCCAGTACCTTAATCAGCCCAAACCGCCAAGTGGTTGTGGAGATATGTGAGTTACCGTTCTGACCTGGTCCAAGTAACCAATTCAGGATGGCAACAATGATCCGATAGTTGATCTCAACTGTGACCGGGGAAACCGGCTACTGCTAAACCCGAGTCACCTGATCTGTTGTGCAAGGCCCCATATGTAAATCAAGCACAACAAAGTACTCAAACACCTTTAATCAAGATCCCACAGTGGCACCCCAGTTCATCAGAGAGGATGATTAATATTGCCCATGTTGTTTGTGGGCCCCGTGATGCCTCAATTAAGCAGTGATGCTTAATCTTAGCAATTAAACCCTTAATCATGGATGTCAACCAGTATGAACTTTCCAGTTGATGCACCCCAGGTGGACTTGATTAAGGTACTATGCAGGAATAAGCCCTGATTAGCCGTATAGGACTTATGCTAATCCTTTGGAGCAGTGCACTATGTGATTAAGGTAGAAATCAGCAAATTCCTTGCTATTTCACCCATGGTCCATTTCACGGCTTATCATCTCCCCCATTCTTTGCTATTGACTGTCCCCGGTCAACCTTTCTCTGATTCTCCTTGACTCCCATTGCATCAATTTTGACCAAATGCATTCAGGAACTTATTTCTTTGACTCATGTAGCCATATATCTTTTTAAGACCCAACTGCCGACTTGTCTGCACGAACCATTGATTGGTCCCATATCATAGTTCTAATGAGCACCACCACAGGATCAACATGATCGGCATCAAGACCTTCTGGCAGAACCAAAATTTTGACCCTGACCCCTAATCATCTGTCCTTTGCTCCCCCCATCACCAGGCTCAGCTAGAACCTTAATCAGAGTACCCTGACGGCTTGAAAAGTCGTGGAGGTGCCCTATTCAAGTCCTCACGCCTCCCTGAATCAAGGTTTGTTTCAAGTTTCCAATTTTAGATGTGATGCCATTGGGTCCTGCCGGGACCACTAATTTTGGGGATGCAACAAAACTCAAACTTGGTTTTGAGAAGTCCTCTTAATTAGAAGACTTCTCAAACCTGTGTTTGAGCCTGCCGAGTGCGGCTCCACAGCCTCTCATATAGCGCCCAAGACACTGTGTTGACTCCGAAATTTCCTCTTCCACCTTCCACTATCTTTGGCACCTTCACCATGGATAGAACACCACACCCCATCTAGGCTCCTTAGAACCACCCATGTACTGCCGCACTCAATGGTTAGCTCATTGACCTATCGACAATGGACAACAATACCACTGTTTGTAAGGCTATGCTCGATATGCTCCTGGCTTTGGTGAGCCCCCTTTTCCCCTGCTTTCTACTTGTGGACTAACGAACTTGCTGCCCTTCAGCAATCCCATTATATGACCCATGTTGTGATGGAAGCTTCGTTGCCACTCAACTTCCAGTCTTTCATGGCATCAATTGACGATGTCTTCCACTTTTTGGACATCATTCCAAACTCCTGGCTTCATTATTCGTTCAAACCATCAGAGGAAGACATGGAAAAGGTAAACACCTGTCTTCCTTCTCACAGTTTTACTAAAACCTTCCAGTTACACGTGCTGCCGACTGATTTCCAGATCCCAAAACTGGACCCCCTGGACCTCGCTAAAGTGCCCCGCAGCTGGGCAGCCAACAAGCACTACAGTGTCAAACAAGACACCCCTAATTCCAGATGACCAAAAGCGCAACTACACACCCTTTGCTCCACCCAATTTGCCACAGCTAAAATGCGCATTCACCCGCCTCAAGCCTCATCGGGGGCTGAAACCACAGTGGGTCCTGCTACAGGGTCTACTTCGTTGTCTGTACCCGCTGTGAAACCTGCTGCACCGCCTGTGTCCTCATCAACAGTGACCAAAACTGGACCCCTATGCCCGAAGGCTTCGACTTTGAGTAAAGTTGAGGTGGTAGTCCCCCGGCCCTCGGCCTTGTCATTGGATATGCCAGCAACTCCGAACACCCACTCCCAGCGTCAAGTTGTGCCACCACCATCAAAGATGCTCCTCAGTAAGTGTCTCTTACACCTCATGCCCCGATTAAGCTAAACTGTTGTTGTCTTGTTCAGGGACCCTCCTCATGTGCGAAAACACAAGGCCTCCGCTGAGTCGGTGACTAGCGCGAATTCACCCCTTCCCATTGTAAGTTCCTCTGCTCTCCCACTAGCCTTGTTTAACACTGTTGTTCTGCTCAGGCCGGTCTTAGTGCCAGCGGCAAAGGATCCTACTGTAAACAGGTCAAGAGCACCGTCAACATCCACGTTTCCGATGCTGAGGTAGGTCTCTTTTTCCCTTATTAATGGTCCTTTAGCTCATAACCATGTACAGCCTGGCAAGGTGAACATATCAAATACCATCATGGTACAATGTCGGCCCAATGCCCTGCAGTCTCAAAAGCTCGTTCTCAGAGATGTGGTCGACACCAAAGCTCTGGTCGGCCAAATACTGGGATTTACCAATGAGAGAGTGAAAAAGGGCGCCTCCTGCAAATCGAAAAGTACGTTGTGGGTCCACTTTCTTTTTTGTTCACACAACTCATCCTTTTCCCCAGGATTCCTCGACTTCTGTGACCTTGAGGGCAACATTTCGTGGACACTTCAGGCAGACACTTTTGTGGACCCACTTAGGGTAGTTGTGTATATCTGAGATGACTACCCTAAATGGGTCCCCATCTTGGTGGTCGTGCAGATATGCTCCCAGGCCGTGGGAGCTCCCTTCAGTAGTAATATCTCGGCATGGGACCACCCATTCTTTTTTCTGTGGGAGAATCCTCCTGTTTGGCTGGATGCTCCCAGTATTGTCACACGTCACACCCGCCAGGGCAGGATTTTTTTGGGATTGGGGGGCCTGTGCAGGGCCTATTTGCTGCAGTGCTGGGTATATATACATACTGTGTGTTTGTCTTCATATTTACATGACCTGGAGCATACCTGAGACATACTGGTTCTGTTATGCATGCAGGCACAGCCCAGAAAATTTTGCATTTTTTGGTTTGCTTTGCCTATTTGTTACACCATTTTGTTTGCCCCCCTACAACTGCCCTCCCCTGCACCATGGATTGTGTCTTACCCTTTCACACCCCTATGCCTGCCCGGCTCACTGCACAACACATTTCACCTTCCCCCTGGCTTACTGCACCCATATGCCTGCTCTCTGCACTGTGGAATACATTATACCCTCCTGCCTGGCTCACTGCATCCTTATGCCCGCCCTCCTATCCTGCATGAAATGCATTTCACCCTTCCACCTGGCTCACTGCACCCCTACACCCACCTCCTCTGCCCTGTGGAATACATTTCACCCTTCCACCACCTTGTTCATCCCCACCCTCCTCTGTGGCATGGAATGCATTTCACCCTTATGCCTGGCTCACTGCACCCCTCTACTGGGGTACAGAATGCATTTCTCACTTCCGCCGGGTTCAGCACACTCTTACACTCTACACAAAATCGATTTTTTTTTCTTTTGAGAAACTGAAAATTTATCCCAAACACAGTTACTAACTGGGAGCACCTACCCAGATTTCCAAGAGTGCATGGAAGCTCCCTCCTCACAGCCATGGGAGCTCCCTTGTATTAGTCCTGGGAACCCCCAAGAATATTTCGAACAGGGCTTGGGACTGCCCAGGTAATATGCCTGGAAGCTCCCAACAGCCCTTTCTGTAATTCTCTGGATGCTCCCAGTCGAGCTCGCTGGGTGCTCCCAACTTCCCTCAGTGGGAGCAACGGGAGCTCCCATTGAGAGCTCACAAACCTGGGATCTCCCACCAATCTTTGGCTGGGAGCACCCAACATTCCAATTAAATATACTGGGAGCACCCCAAATGGATGGGAGCACCCAGAAATATTTGGTGGGAGTACCAGGAGTTCCCACGATGTCATGGAAGCATCCAGGTGGCAGATAGGAAGCTCCCAAAATATTTTCTCCATTGAAATTATCAGCGAGTTTCATTATTTCCTTATTTGGTCATGATGGGTTGTTGATATCTGTTGTTCAGCTACTGGCAATGGTCGTTTCTGTTGTCAATCAAAGAAAGCCATGTCACCTCTACCCTGGATTCATTTCTTTCCCCATCTTTCTCAGAATGTCTTCTGTTCCTTAGGAATAAAAATGTTCATGAAGCGGACTTCAAAGTTATAACTTTGATTTTGAGCATATTTTTAGATACAAACCACCAACTTCCTTTTTTGGCCACTACGCATCCTGCCCAAGAAGGAAATTCCATCGTTTTCCCTACATGGCTATGGTCTGATCCTGACGAATCTAATCTTGAGGTCTTGTGTTCAACCTTTGTTATGCATATTTTTTTCTTTGGTTTTTGAGCCCTCAACTAGTGCGGGTTCAGTCAGGTACACCCAAAGGTTCTTTCCAAATAACATTCTAGCCCACAGGCTTAGCCAAAAGCCATCATGGGCTGTATTCTGAGCACTAGGCAAGGACTATTCATGGCTTATAAACAAAAATATGATTTCTGCCCTATTATCTAGGTGGTAGCAACTAGGAATGGACCATGCTTGCCATTTATGGTAGCAAAT
>JARKIC010002724.1:0-50708 GCA_029378375.1 Mycena olivaceomarginata | reverse complement strand
TTTGAACGTACCCCGAACTGCACTGATAGGCGCCTAGACCTTTCATCTTTTGCTATGATTGCCTCCATAGGTGGCTCAAGAAAAAGTCTTGTCCGCTGTGTCGCACCAATGTCCGGGAGCAGCCCATCCGCGACTGCGCGCTCGAGGTGGAACTGGAGGCCGCTATAGTGGAAGGACGCGTCGCACAAGTGGATGAGCGAAGAATTACAGACGTGGCGTATGAATGGGCGGATGTCAAGTTTGTGTCGGCGTAGAAGGGGTCGATTGGAGGTTTAGATATCTCTAGTATTCGTGATCTGAACGACGGTCTTCAGATTTCACGCCCGGTAGACTAGAGAGGCTGAAACGAGCCTAGTTTAGATATGTAGTTTATTTAATTGCTAAGAAAAACATACGGTGTTATACGATTTAGGGAACACACAGTCCCATGTTTGGAACGCCGTTCGAATCGTAATGATTGCGCATGCTGTATTATATCAAGTACATATTAATACTGTATAATACTTGAATGATGATAATTGTTGATTCCGATTCGTTCGGTTCAACTCTGGCGGGCACCGCGACACGTGACCAAACCATCGTGATCTCGACCGTTGGAGTTCACCAAGCGCACCGATTGAGCCGTTATACGGCCACATCGGTGGTGCTAGCTGTGATACAGCAGCACCGACCGCGCACCACCTTCCGTATCTCTCAGTTCATGCAGCAACATGGCGCGCACAGACTGGAGCAATTACTCGCCACTGAAATAACGTTTTGGTCATTCTGAGGCAACACCGACCTTCGAACACCATGTGCATGCCGAGGGCGCAGGCGTCGTAACGGGGTTCAGTCTGCGCATGAGGGGGGCGTAGCTAGACCGCCGTGGTGTCTCAATTTCGCCCTCTAGACTGGTCCGGTGCATCGTGGCCGCACCAGCTTCTAGATTACTTCAAGCGCCATGTGCAAGACGGGGGTGCAGGCGTTATGGCGGGTTTCAGCTTGCGCATGACGGCGGCGTAGCTAGACCCCCGCACTGCTAGAAGCATACTCCGAGTTCGGCCTTTTACTTTAAACGCCATGCGCAGGACGGGGGTGCAGGCGTCACAGCGGGGTGTCAGCCTGCGCACGACGGCGGCGTAGCTAGACCCCCGCACTTCTAGAATTGTGCTTCGGCTCTGGCCCGACCACACAAGTCAGCAAAGCGCAACGATTGAGCCGTTATACGGCCACATCGGTGGTGCTAGCTGTGATACAGCAGCACCGACCGCGCACCACCTTCCGTATCTCTCAGTTCATGCAGCAACATGGCGCGCACAGACTGGAGCAATTACTCGCCACTGAAATAACGTTTTGGCCATTCTGAGGCAACACCGACCTTCGAACACCATGTGCATGCCGAGGGCGCAGGCGTCGTAACGGGGTTCAGTCTGCGCATGAGGGGGGCGTAGCTAGACCGCCGTGGTGTCTCAATTTCGCCCTCTAGACTGGTCCGGTGCATCATGGATTTCAGGCCGCACCAGCTTCTAGATTACTTCAAGCGCCATGTGCAAGACGGGGGTGCAGGCGTTATGGCGGGTTTCAGCTTGCGCATGACGGCGGCGTAGCTAGACCCCCGCACTTCTAGAATCGTGCTTCAACTCTGGCCCGATCACACAAGTCAGCCACCTCCACAACGAAGGCTGTAAATCTGGCGCCTCTTCGCGCGGTTTTTCTGCCTCCCAGGGTCTTGAATTCCACTCGTACGGTAGGCACCATGCCCGTGCCCTGTATTTCTGTTTTCTAATCTTCAGCCAGCTTTGGGGTCTTAAACGCACACGGCCTTGAAAGACGGACCGCGCAGCGCTTCTACTGCCTCAATCTCCGGATGCTGTCGAGAGTGGCGCGCCGTGGTTGCACTACAAACAATGGACGCGCAACCTCAATTCTTGGACTCCAGCGCGCGCAGCAGCAGGTTCGTGCTGGACCCCGATTACGGCTTCCTCTACTTGCTAGAGCGCAGCGAATCAACCACCGATCTGCGCTTCGCATTCACCTGCCTCCAGCGACGAGTGGAGAATGGGAATCAACATCTGCTAACTTACTTCCGTTCCTTCCGCCAAACGCTGACCAGCGAAGACGGAAGCGATCGTCTGAGCTCTGCGGACTCCACCATATCCGAAGTCCTTAAGGAATTCGGCTCGCAGCACCCGTTGAAGGAGATCTATCGCCTCCCCCCCCGCAGTGATTCCGCCCTTCGCGCTGCTCTGATCGATGATGATGCGCGCGGTGAGGCTATCCGGAAGCTCGGGGAGGAGCCTCGCGCCCGCTTCCACCGCTCCCGCAGCATGGGACGGTCAGGACGAGACTATTATCGACTATGTCATCAATATGGCGTCCTTCTTCTCAGTCCGCTAATGTTCGTCCACGTAGGACAAATGGCTCCTACGAAGTCCTCGGGGCGCGCGCGGAGTTGGTGGGGTCTCCCCGAGTTCGCGAACCTTGTACTCTCGGGCTGGGAGTCATTTGTTGAATGCGCTGCGGCGCCATTTCCTCACTGCGAAGTGGTTATCCGACAGACTGCAGGAATTTGAGGAGATGCGATTCCGGCAACGGGGTCGTAACGAGGAGGATCCGGAGGATTTATTCCAGAGGAGAATCCAGTACCATTCCTTCATATTCTCGGACGTGGAGATGGCCCTCAAGCGGTTGGCCGTATCCCTCGTACACAGCTCGTGGCGTGGTACCATGAAGTGTCCGAACGCACTTGCCCGTCCATCGAAGCGTTGATGACTTACGCCAAGCACAATCGAGCGAGCCTACTCGCCTCCTACCATCTTGGAGAACAAGGTTAACGCTGTCCTAGGCAGCGCGCCCCATACGGGCGCTGCGCCAAGGGTCCGCTTCCACCCCAGATCTGCTAAAGCCGCGGATTCAATCCTGGAGTGTGTCGGAGACGGATCCGACGAAGAAGGGAACGAACAGGAGCCCGAAAAGACCGCCCTAGCCGCTGATCGGCGCCGGGACAAATCGTGGCTGGGGTGGCAACGCTGGCCGCCGGACCTTCGAAGGCACGTCCGGAGTGGCCAGGAGGAAAGACCGTCAATGGGTACGAGTTCCGTCGCGACGACTCACGGGTCAGCGCGCGTCCTCCTAATGGCGAGTGCTATATCTGCAGTAGTCCCCAAACCCGTAGCGCGAGATTGCTCGCACTACAGCACCTGGCTGCAACCTTCGTCAGGCGTTGCTTATCCATGTGACCTGGATCCGGAAGAAGAGGAGAAGGAGCGAATCGTCTCGCGCTTACTCGAGTGAAGATCCTGAGAAACTCGGGGGACCTGGAAGCGCCCGGTCCTCGAGCCAGTGGCTGCTGAGAGTCCTCCCAAGTTGACGAGTCTTTACAGACGAAACGCTAGCTACACAAGCGTCGTGGGTCCCCGCCCTCTGTACAACCCTGCACACGAATCTTCCAAGTCGTCGTCGTCGCTCGCGACTGGAGTATGTAGCTATGATTTGTCGAGTCCAGAATTGAATCGTCTCGCGCTTACTCGAGTGAAGATCCTGAGAACTCGGGAACCCGGAAGCGCCCGGCTTCGAGCCAGTGACTGCTGAGAGTCCTCCTCCCAAGTGCGGAGCTCGGGGAATGGGAGACACGGAAAGCGCCCGGCGAGATGCATTCGTAGTAGAAGCCTCAGTCGCCGATAAGACTGCCTTCCTGCCGCACTACGGATGAAACTGCAACCGACGCCGCTACGAGGGGCCTTTGCGAAACCTCCCAAGGAACAGGACAAGGGGAAGATCGGGAGTCGGCGGAACCGAAAAAAATTGGGATCTTGGTTCGAACCATGTTTCTTCTGGGGTCCCTTACTCGCCATGTCCCACGGTAACGGTCCCCCAGAACCAGTCCTACGCGATCGAGATCGAGCTGGAGGACACGCTGACGGCGCTGTTTTGTCGTCGTGCAGACGGGTATGCTGTATGCTGCACACTACTTGCTTCGGCGAGCGGCGTCTGCGTGTTCATACGACGGCGTACCCCACCACGAGCAACCTCTCGGAGGTGTTTGCGTCCCAAATCGCCGTCGTCACCTTGTTTGCGAACAAGGCCGTAGAGTGCTCACTGTCGTACAAGCTGGAGGACGGGGGCTACTATATTTTCTCAGAAGCTCGATGGCCCCGGAGGCCGACACCGCTGGGGAGAAAGGCGTGATCATTCCCCCCGTACTGCCGCTCACGTCCGAGCGCCTCGAGCGTCACATGCTGTTCCTGATCGAGGACGGACAGAAAATATTCCTCGCCATGCCGCCGCCCGTCCCGTCCCGTCCCACCCACCCCACGCCGGCTGCCTCTCGGGCTGTCCTGCCCCTGCCTGCGCGCCTTCCACGTCATTGCCACGTTGCTCCCTCCCAACAACTGCGTCCGCATCGCCCGCCCCTGCGCCCTTCCCGCGTCCGCGCCGCCACACCCGTCCCCGCCTCGCCGCTGCCCTCGACTCCGCGCGCAGCGTCCCGTCCTTTCCCCACGCCGCTGCCGTGCCCTCTAGCCGTGCGCCGCCCGTCCCGTCCCGTCCCACCCCACGCCGGCCGCCTCCCGTGCCCCTCCTCCTCGTGCGCGTCCCGTCCCGTCGCCACTCTGTCGCCGCTCCCTTCTTCCCCGTTTCACCCACTCGTATAACCCCGCTGGCCCCTCTGCCCGCGTCCACCGCTGGCGTCGACGTCCACTGGACGCGTGGAACGTGCCAAGGAGGCGAACATCCAGCGGGAGCCTCCCACCCGTACGATGGTTTTTTTTTCCCGCAGCAGCAGCCTCAGCGGTCGCGGCAGCCCGCCCATCCCCATCCCCCATTCCGCACCTCATCCGCACGGTGCAGATGGATCCGTGGACGCACAAGGGTTGACGACAGTTGGATGCGCGCAAAGAGCATACGAAACCATGTACACTCTAGTGCGGGTTGGTTTCCGTTTCCATAGTCACAGGCTAATTGGTATCCACCTCGACACCTGCTTGGCCAAGCTCGAGCTGCCGACGTTCCTCGGGCGTGTGCTGCCCGGCCTCGTGGGCGACTCGGACGAGATCACAAAGACATCTCGCACATGATACACTTCCGGCTCTGGCAAGTCACGCCCGCGGCCGTCTCGCAGAACCTGGATGAGGCGACGCCCAAGCTCCAAAAGTTGTAGCTCCAGACACCAACGACGTCGCCGAAGATTCCCGCGCCCAAGAGCGCGACGTCGACCGAAGTTGTGCGTTAATAGATTCGACACCAGCGTTTGCGTCTGAGAAGAACGGGGAGCCGATGGATTAGCTGTTGACACAGCTCCGGCAGGAAAAGTGCAAGTACAATTACTGCGTCTCCTCCGTATCCACTTCCACTTCCATTCCGGCATCTCCTTCCATACCGTTCTCCACGACGTCGACCCCATCCTCCCTTCACCCCCGCTCCGCTGCGCGTCCTTATAACCAGCCCACTAACAACGCGCGGGACCTCTCGCCAGACACCTCGCGTCCTCACCTCATCGCTATCTCGGCCGCCCGCGCTTCCCGTCTACCTGCACCCCTAGCGGGGTTTAGCCGCTCGCGTGGCCGTTCCAGCTTTGTGCGGGGTTAGTGCCAATGGAGACAGGGCACTTGACCCCGTCTACGTCGTCGACGTCTTCAACGGCGGTTATCAGGAGCACAGGGAGAAGGAAAAAAAGTGCGGGGACAGGGGACAGGGACAGGGACAGGGACAAGCGGACCCAGCATTACTCGCGGACCTAGCTTAAACTTGGGCTCGGGCTCGGTATAAGTCTAGGGATCGAGGGGTATCAGCGAGCACGAGCAGCGGGCCGCAAGCCTCGCTTTGACTTGGTACCATCAACCCTGCTCCATTGCCAAACCCTGCTCCATTGCCACTTCACCTTTATTTTCGATGCAAGATTACCTATACCCTGCTGTTTGAGCTTCTTTCCTTCTATCTGCTCACCAGTTACTTGGTTGTATATTTTTGTGCAGTAAGGGGTGCGGAATATATATACGTAGATATTGTTGATCAACGACAACTTGCATTTTGTAACCTAGCTGCCACCACCTCGCACGGAAGTTTTCCCTTTCGGCTTTGCATGAGCTCTTTTCGGTAAGCAATCCCAGTGGTAACTATAACACGGGTGAAGGCGCCATCAAAATATTTACCGATAAAAAGAAAGGCTGGTCGTTTGTCACGAAAGATTGGAGGAGAGATCTGAGAAAATCATATAAACTATGAGCAAGAGCGACAAAAATGATGATAACACTAGCGACTTCACCATCCTTGCCCACCTGGCGAAACTATTATACTTGCTTTAACCGTTTCCCACCATGGTAAATTATTCACTGCTTCGCCATGGCTGACCGCGACTAGCGAGCCGGGATGCATTTTCCTCGCATATCGTACTCCAATGAGAAATGCAAATCACAGGCACTCACAGGCAGAAACAACTGCTGAGACCTGATTCTCGCGCACGCACGTACGGACCTGCAAGTGACCACATTTAAAAAAACGGGGCTCGAATTCCAGAGGAATCACCCACCCGATTAAAACATCCATAGAGGCTTTTGGGGAGAAAAGTGATGTAGATGGAGAGCTGAGTAAAATACTGTAAAAAAAATTGGTACCAAATTGCGGAACCAGTGACTCACGGCGGTTATGCACAGGTGAATGACTCTGAACAGCCCAGGGCCAGTCTCACTAATAGAACCCACGCCCTTGAAAGGCGCGAACAGGGCTTCCCTGGCCGTGAGATAGAAAGAGGACAACGGGGAGCCAGAACCACTGGTTTCTGACTTGAGTAACGGTGGATACGAACCGTGACCGCGTTCGCTTACCCGGGTCCAGCCAGATGTTGGATGTTCGAACCAAATAGAGTGGTATTCTTCGATGGCGGCGGTGGGGAGGGTGTGGGCGGGCTCTAATTGCGATGCGTTGGCCATGGTGTGGTGCAGGTGAGGGCAGAATAACTTTGACGCCGCTTTCGCCGATTTTTTTCGCCGATTCCCTCACAAATAACGTTAGTCGCCCTCAAACTAGACGCACGATGGCAGGACATAGTACTAAAGTGCCTAAAAAGCTTTGTTAATATTGCGGAAGATCCATCCCATTGCAAGCTGGGCACGGACGATAAACTGCCTGAACGGCGCGTCACTGTGCTCAGTCTGCGCTCCGACCAGCGCTGAGACGACGAGCATTTTGACTTATCTAGGGTACGGAATGAGTATGAATGCGAAAGGAAAGGAAAGGGAGAAATATTGTGCCCATGTACATGCCAACAGCTTGAGTCAAGGATTTTCAAGGATTTCCGGGTGTCACGATTATATACTATTCGGGCAAAGTAGCGGCGAAGTCTGGAAAAGTTGAGGGAAGTCTTCATACTTGCAGTTCTTGGGAGGCCACGGCAGCTAAGAGCGGGGTTAGCGAAAACGCAAGTAGAGAGCGCAAGCAGATTAACGTTGAACTTGGTGAGGGCAGCAAACCGAAGATCCGATCACTTGCCACAGTCTTGCCACGATTGCCATAAAATTTGTGCACTTACTGAATAGCCTTCACGCACTTCAACTCAAGATTTTTGAGCATCGGCAGAATGGTGATCGTATTGGACATGTACAGGAGAGCAAAATATTGATAAAATACGGGAGATATGACGACTGCACAAAATTGACTCCGGCGCAAGCCCTCAACCAGATTCATCCGAGTCGCAATCGCTGCTAGCGCCGTGGATCTGACTGAGGCGCTTTGGGGACCGTCGAGGGATTTTATTTGATCCCTCCAGGACTATTTCGAGTCGATACGCGAGTCACCGAGATGGCTTGAGGTTGGTCGCTGAGCGGCGGAGTTCAACTTCCTCGAAGGTGGTGCCTCGGGACTGGCGCGGCACCTCTTGGCAGGTTGACGCGCGGTCCCCGCCTCTACCTTTGGGAACGGTTGATTCGTGCGACGTCGAGTGATCCACTTCATTGCGCGGGTAAGTATCGCGTCGCTTTCCAAGCGTGGATGACCGTGGGCCATCATGGTGCTCCTGAACCTCTCCCTTTTCCACCTTCACCCTTTTGAAACCCTGATACTTCTCTCGGAGCGCGTGGTACTCTGCATCTGGAAGTTTTCCCAGTAGCACGTCCCCGAATCCAGCCATTTCCATAACATCTGGGCCGCACCACTGCCTCCGGCGAGCATCTCTGCGCTGGAGGCTCCAGTAGAACGCCATCTGGCCAGCCCATGAGCCTCCACCCATATCTGGCCTCGGTCATACGCTCATAGAGTTCTCTCCGTAATGCATTACTGCCTTTTCATTCCCGCTGCCGTGCTCTTTCAGAAGTTTAGCAAAAAGAAACAAAAATAGGTTGAGCACGCACTCAGCCCCCATATAAGGCTTTGGACGACTTCTGATCGGAGTTTCGTATGGTTCTTTGGAGGGTTGGCTGACAAGACGTTTCGCGGCGGTCGGGGGTGTTCTATTGATCTGGGGGCGTCGGGGTGGGGTTGAAAAAGCGCCGAGCGGACCAGGTAGCGTTTGATCATTGTCCAGAACGGGAGCTGCGGGTGAGGGACCGTTGGAATATGAAGCTGGTCGAGCGGGAGGCGCTGCAGTCGATGGGCTGGGAGCCAGGAGCAGTTGAATGTCGCCCTTAGGCGCCGTTTTATCGCCATGCAGAAGGGAAGTCGCGGGTAGCGGGACATGGAAGAATGCAGTCGATGGAACGGGTTGGTGTCGCATGCGACTGGTTCAGACCCAGGAGCAGTCGAATATTGATGTCTGCGTCTTCATCCCCGTCGCGGACTGTGAGAAGGTGCCGTATCTCGTCGAGCGGGCGTTGCGACCTCTGCGCCAACTCCAAGGCGCGCTCCTCGATCATCCTCTTCAACTCTTCGATCCTCCTCCTCACGTCTTGTCGAAACTCTAGTACCGCCTCTTGTAAGTCTTGTGGACTCATCACGGGCTCTTCTGCACTTTTTGAAGAGGGTGGTGCCACCCGCCTCCGAAATCTTGCTCGTTGGGGTTCTCAGACTCCACGGGGTCCCTTTCCCGATCCATCTGGGCGAGAATTAGCCCCTCCGGATCTGCAACAGTATTTGTGAGATTCATTGGAGGCATGGCGCAGGTTTTAGAGCCGAGTGTTATGGACTGGATCATTCAGAGTTGAAGGTTGATTTCACGTTGGCGAAGTCTTGTTCAGGCCATCTGTTGTAGTCTCGAAGTTCGCCCAATGAAGAAACAAAAGCACGACGTGCCACAACTGCCACAGTTCGAGACCAAGCACGCAGGAATTTCAATGAGAATGACTTGAGACGTCAACGGAATGACGAGAATGAGAAAATGAGGTCGGAAATGCAAGCAAGGCAACGAGAACGCAAGGAGAGTTTACAAGTACGCCAAAGGAGGAACTTGAGATTTGTGGCAAACCGATCACATGGCCATGATTGCCACAAAACTTTTTCAAGCACGCCAAAGGAGGAACTTTGTGGCAACCGATCACATGGCCATGATTGCCACAAAACTTTTTCAAGCACGCCAAAGGAGGAACTTTGTGGCAAACCGATCACATGGCCATGATTGCCACAAAACTTTTTCTAACACTGACCGTGACAGATTGTATATATACTCCAGGCTCCTTTTCTTTCACAATTCAGAGGCTGAGTGTTTATAAACAGATGTATATTCAGATCTTGAAACTCTCCAGCTGATCCACCGTGATCAGAATCAAGCAAGCTACCGAGGGACATGGAATGCAAGAAGTAGATACATTGTAAAATGGAATGGAATGGGACCAAGGGCAAGGTCGATTTATATGGTTTTATTATGAGTAACTGCGCGCGCAAAAGTGAGACGACAGATTAGTTGTAGGGATTAGGAGCTTACCTGCGAGCGCCGTAGAGTTGGTAGGAGTCGCTGCCCCAGCGGCCAAAGACCTGGATTTCGCGGTCACTATGACCAGCGGCAGGTTGAGAAGATTCAGAAGCGCCGGAAGCGCCGCCGCGACGGAAGCTGGTTCCAGAAAAATCCTTGGGGTCCACCCCGGCAGCCTCCAGGAAGCGTCTGAGGCCTGCAACGAAGGCTTCGTAGCGAAGAGGCTTCCCGTCCAAACCCTCGAGCAGTGGCGCATTCCCGGCACGCGGAAGTTCAGTGAAAAGTCGCTTGACGGCCATAACTGGACACGATGGCTGCCCAAGGGAAGCGGCAACAGTGATTGTGGATCCTTGGTGGAACCCATCGCTTTTGGAGTGAGGGAGGGTGAGGGTGACGTGCGTGCAGTTGTCAAAATTTGGGAAAAACTGCACGCTGTCGTAGACGAGGTGGCAGTCATTACCCGGGCCGACGGTGATTTCGTTGGATCGGAGAAGGCCCGCGTAGGCGAGGCAGCACGCGGTGTAGAGTGTGGTGTGGCCGGGGATGATACCTGGTTTGAGTTGGTAGAGTATGGCGAGGAGGGCGGAATGGGTGATGGGCTGAGCAGATTTCTTGAAATATGACCTAAAGTAGAATGCTTTTCATTCGTAGAATGTCTTCGCATTTTGCCCTCAGAGGCTGAAAGGTGAGACTAGATTCGCCAATGAGAATATTAAAGAGCTCACTTTCCTCGTTGGAGGCGATGTCGGCATCAAGGAGTGATTCTGGGATATCACTTTTCTGACCGGAATCCGACATGGTGTGAGTGCGAATAAAGCGGATGGGAAGAGCGAACAAAGCGGATGGAAAGGGGTGTATCACATTGCATTTTATAACTGCGCGCCAGTCTGTTGAATAAACTCAGACACGTCAACTATGTCTTACAGACCGTGTTAGAAATGAATGGCAAGATGGTGGCGCCCACCCCACGCTCGAAATTCTTCTCTTTCACCGTGGTCTCCGTGGTTGAGCTCTTCGCCTTGCAATGGCAAACACCCCGTTCATCCACAACCTAACGTCCGAGCTCCTCAACAAGATTTTCGAGGAAGTGCTAGACAAGCCGGGCGACACTGTCTTCATCCGACCCGTGGCTGGATTTCGCTTGGAACAGATACCTCTGCGCCAGTGTGTGCACGCACTGGCACAGAATAATCTACGGAAACTCAAAGTGGAAAGATATACGCGCGCAGCGTTTTCTCCGACCGCGCTTTCGCGCTTTGTGCATTGCCAAAAGTCAGACGGCGCGCTTACCCTGTTCGTCGACACCCACAAGTATACATACGTGAAACAATTCGAACTTGCGCCGCAAACATCACTGGTTGCCTCGTCCAATTCAGGGCCGGTTTCTACTTTGCGGCTATTTTTTTCCACCTAACTACTCTACTAGCAGCCGCAAGTATGTGAATAGCACGGAGAAATACGATGATTGGGTGCTTACATGGTCCCGAAGCCGGTGTCGAAACTAGACGGGGATGCTGGCGAGGCAAGTCGCTGTTGTTGTAAACGACCAACCTCGATAATACCGTCGCGGTCGCGATTCGATGGGCCAGAGGAGCGTCGCTATTGTCGTGTAACGACCAACATCGACGTTCAAGACTCTCTAGCATACGTGATTCTGAACGATTGTCTTCAGATATCATGCCCAGTAGACTAGAGAGGCTGAAATGAAAGAGTCGGGTAGTGAGGAACGAATTCGAACGGAGCGAATCGCGGTTTCGTGCCAGACCGGCACGCAAACAAGACCTAGGCAAACAGCTGCTGATGCAGTTGAGTCTTGCCTCGCGCGTCGAAGTAGAAGACACGTCGTCTTGTTGCGGGCCCTCACCAGCATCTCGCTTTTTGTTTCGAGACCAGGTTTAAATTTGGAAGTCGCGACACGACCCGTACCCGTGACGATGTCACAGCCGCAGTTCTCTTAAGTCCCTCTCAACATTTGCAAGGTGTGATACGCCCGCAAATCGTGCACACTTGGTGCCCTGCAAGGTGTTATACGTCCGCAAGGCGCCAACATCGGGAAAATACAACATCTGGCCCGCCCTTGTTCTGTGTCTTAATCGTCTGGTCTTTTTTCGCGCAAGATGAAATTTCCCGCCGTATGTGCTTTTTGTCTGAATCTGCGCTCTATCTGACGTGTTCTTTACCAGCCTAGCGAGTATTTTCACGGTCATTTTCGTCAAGGCAATGACATCTTTACCGTCTACTGCGGCAAGCGAAGTTTCATGAGCCAGATACCTAGGCCTGCCGACGCACCCAGCCCGACTCACACCTCTATGGACGGGGAATATCGCCGCATAACTTGGACCTCTAACAAAATGCCCTACCTCGTATTCCTCCCGCGTTCCAATCCGTTTCAGGGGCCTCTCTTCGAACGCCTCGATGTCTCCTCGCAGAAGATCTCAAAGGTGTCCCCCTTCGTAACCTCAGGCGTCGGATGGTCCTTGGATCCTGCCCTTGTGACCAAATGGACCGAGTTGGAGAATGCGCTGCGGAGTGTCCTCAAAGCCATGTACGCTGAGTATCCCGGTGCTCCGTTTGAAGGGATGCTCTCCGTTCCTTTCCCTTCACAATTCGGATACCGTAAACCCCCATGGCGTACCCGTGAACTAGCGGGTCTAGTTTTAAGGAACTCGCGCGACGCATTCCTGCCGTTCATGGC
Source organism: Mycena olivaceomarginata (assembly GCA_029378375.1). Taxonomy (NCBI): domain Eukaryota; kingdom Fungi; phylum Basidiomycota; class Agaricomycetes; order Agaricales; family Mycenaceae; genus Mycena; species Mycena olivaceomarginata. Next base: position 38,199 of record JARKIC010002724.1, on the reverse strand, counting down.
GACTATCGCCATGATGGTGGTCCTCCTAGATCATCATCACCGCGATAAGTCGTGGCGGGTTCGTGTGATCAATGCCTCCAATGTTCACCCGCAATGGTTCGCAGATTTAGAGTCATCCGCGGCAGGCGACATCGACACGCAGCGCGTCGGGGGTATCATCGACCTCACCTTGACATGGAAACATCCAATGGACGCCCTGCTCACCGCGTGTGTAGGAAAAATCAGCATTCCTCTCTACCTGTACTGGGGTGCAATCGACGGAACTCCATGCTTGTCCATGCCTTCGGTTTTGAAGGAAACAAAGTTCTTTCCCGATCATGCGGAGATTCAATACCTCCACAGTTTGCCGGGGAGCGTATCCTTCAGTGCCTGGGATCGCCGCGGTGAGATATATGTTTCGCGGAGGAACCTAGACTTGCACGTCGCGCCACAACCCTCCAGCCTCACTCTCACTGCTCCCTCCGGCCTGCCGTCTGTCTCTGCTAAACCACAACCGGCTTCCCCACCCGTAGACTCCGGCAGCGGACAGAAAGCCGGCGAAGCCGTACGCGCTTTCTTAACTCGTCGTAAGGAGAAGTACGAGAAATGGGAGGCCACGGAAACTTCGGAACACAAGGTCAAGCGCTTAGCACGAGAGGATCACGCATCGAAAGGAGCTCCACCCGGCAGGAAAGGAGCGAGGGTTTTCGTTTGGGAAGAGGAAGAAGACTTCCTCATTCGCCAACCACTCAATCGTGTCTTTGCCGCAGAGAGATGGGACGAGTTTACTCCCACTCAGCGGCACTACGATAGTTGGACGGATGAATGGGATCTCTGTACGGCGCTCGCTCCAGAAGAAGACGCCGGGGACGATGACGATGGCGAGGGTTGCGTGAATATTCTCCCCTCAGAACCTGAACTCCCTGCACTCCCTAACATTCCACCCGCTTTTTTGCCCGAAGGCGATAGTGAGGCCAAACCTGAATTCCCTGCACTCTCCGACGCCCCACCGCCCCTTTTGCCCGAAGAATCCATCGGGCCGCACTCCACAGCGGACGATCTACACGCAGTCTATACCTCGTGGAACGTAGAGGACATCGAAGAGTATGAAGGCGATGACCACTTCTACGAGCCGTTCTTAGACATGGAGAATATTCCCTATTCTCGCTTTGGTTTTACTGTCGTGTGTTCTCTCAACAATGGAGCACCAGCTCAGTATCAGGAAGTGCTCCGACCCGATTTCTGCGCCAGGTCTGTGGGGGATGAAAAATGGCCTGGTCTTCATCGCCCCAGGTATACTCATCTTCCTGCCTTGCTGAAGTATTTGTCTCAAGCACGCTCACTCGAGGACGTTCCTCGGGAATTGCTTGATCTTCGGCAAGATGAGGCAGATATTTCCGTCCAAGTCTGGGTGGTCGATGTTCAACGGAAGGTCTTAAACGACCAGGCTCTCTATATCATCCACCCGTGCAGCCAGGGCGACGATCCAGATCTCCACATCGTACTTTCGAGTGCAGCAACGACTCTCGAGATCGTTAGAATGGGCTGGGGCTCCTTGGGCATTCAAGAAATTGTCTTCCATTTATTCCAACGAGGGATAGAGTTTCGTCTCTGTTTACGAGGACCGGTTCGCCCTCAGCCTAGTCCCCCGTATTTCCAGACTAGACTAGGCGTGAGGCCTGTTAACTACAGTCCCACTTCCCTTGACTACCTCGCCTATGAGACACGTCGCGACGCATTCCTTCGTTCTCCTCGCGGCCGTGCCGCTCGATTTGCCGGCGGGATCATTGGGCGTCTTTCCGGGGAGGGTACAGACGATGAGCTCGCAGCTCGAGGACCCTCTGACGAGATATTCGAAAACGGTGTGCGTTTCTGGGATGGTCAGAGCCAAACGGCGTACTGGGACGATGCTCTGACACAGGAGGAAATGAACCTGATCTGTGGTGTGTATAGTGTCGAAACAGGTATGCCTAAGAGCTTGTTGATTTGACCGAGCTGACCTTTTCCTAGGGCTCAAAAGTTCGCTAGAAAATGACGGATTGCAGAAGAAGGAAGTTTCTTGGTGGCCCAAGCCCGCTGCATTTTTTCACTCGGGTCTGAATATAGGATGGTGGTCGCCCGATTGCGAACGTTGGTTCCAAAAACGGCGACTTGAGATCGAGAACGACCGAGCTGAGCTCTACACACAGAACGAGTGGAAACACAAAATACGCTTTATCCAGAAAGCCCGCCAAGTCGCGATGGCCAACGAAAAGCTTGCTGCCGAGTATCTGCATCTCAAAATCGTCGAGTAGACTGTCTTGAAGTATCTTTTGTATTGTAATGATTGTGTATCGTATCCTCTTGAAATTTTGAATGATAATCGTGGCAGACACCGTGACACGTGACCAAACCATCGTGATCCCGACCGTTGGAGTTCACCAAGCGCACCGATTGAGCCGTTATACGGCCACATCGGTGGTGCTAGCTGTGATACAGCAGCACCGACCGCGCACCACCTTCCGTATCTCTCAGTCATGCAGCAACATGGCGCGCACAGACTGGAGCAATTACTCGCCACTGAAATAACGTTTTGGCCATTCTGAGGCAACACCGACCTTCGAACACCATGTGCATGACGAGGGCGCAGGCGTCGTAACGGGGTTCAGTCTGCGCATGAGGGGGGCGTAGCTAGACCGCTGTGGTGTCTCAATTTCGCCCTCTAGACTGGTCCGGTGCATCGTGGATTTCAGGCCGCACCAGCTTCTAGATTACTTCAAGCGCCATGTGCAAGACGGGGGTGCAGGCGTTACGGCGGGGCTCAGCCTGCGCATGACGGCGGCGTAGCTAGACCCCCGCACTCCTAGAAGCATACCCCGAGTTCGCCCTTTTACTTCAAACGCCATGCGCAGGACGGGGGTGCAGGCGTCACAGCGGGGTGTCCGCCTGCGCACGACGGCGGCGTAGCTAGACCCCCGCACTTCTAGAATTGTGCTTCGGCTCTGGCCCGACCACACAAGTCAGCAAAGCGCAACGATTGAGCCGTTATACGGCCACATCGACGGTGTTAGCCGTGATACAGTGGCACCGACCGCACACCACCTTCCCCATCTCTCAATTCATGCAGCAACATGGCGCGTGCAGACTGGAGCAATTACTCGCCACTTGAATGACGATTTGGCCTTTCTAAGGCAACCCCAACCTTCGAACACCATGTGCATGACGAGGGCGCATGCGTCGTAACGGGGTCCAGTCTGCGCATGAGGGGGGCGTAGCTAGACCGCTGTGGTGTCTCAATTTCGCCCTCTAGACTGGTCCGGGCATCGTGGATTTCAGGCCGTACCAGCTTCTAGATTACTTCAAGCGCCATGTGCAAGACGGAGGTGCAGGCGTTATGGCGGGTTTCAGCTTGCGCATGACGGCGGCGTAGCTAGACCCCTGCGCTTCTAGAATCGTACTTCGACTCTAACCCGACCACACAAGTCAGCCAAAGCGCATCGATCGAGCCGTTATACGGCCACATCGGCGGTGCTAGCTGTAATACAGCAGCACCGACCGCGCAACACCTTCTGCATCTCTCAGACCATGCAGCAACATGGCGCGCGCAGACTGGAGCAATTACTCGCCACTGGAATGGCGATTTGGCCATTCGGAGGCAACACCGACCTTCCACAATGTGCACGACGAGGGCGCAGGCGTCGTAACGGGGTTCAATCTGCGCATGAGGGGGGCGTAGCTAGACCGCCATAGTGTCTCAATTTCGCCCTCTAGACCGGTCCAGTACATCGTGGATTTCAGGCCCCACTTGCTTCAAGATTGCTTCAAACGTCATGTGCAAGACGGGCAGGTGTTACGGCGGGGTTCAGCCTGCCCACGACGGCGGCTCATCTAGACCCCCGCACTCCTAGAAGCATACTCCGAGGTCGGCCTTTCGATCCAAACGCCATGCGCAGGACGGGGGTGCAGGCGTCACAGCGGGGTGTCAGCCTGCGCACGACGGCGGCGTAGCTAGACCCCCGCACCCCTAGAAGCATACTCCGAGGTCGGCCTTTCGCTCCGAACGCCATGCGCAGGACGGGGGTGCAGGCATCACAACGGTTCAGCCTGCCCACGACGGCGGCGTAGCTAGACTCTCGCGCTTCTAGAATCGTGCTTCGACTTTGGCCCGACCACACAAGTCAGCCACCTCCACGGCGAAGGCTGTAAATCTGGTGCCAACGCTGTGAATATTCGGGGAGTATCCATTGATGAGTTCGAACTAGGCAATGCGCCGGTAGTACAGACAGACATGTACTAGCAAGAAAGGTATGCGATCTAATCTACAGTATGTACGGATGCTAATATGCTACAGTTTATATTACCGAATTGAATCCAAGTTGCAGGACCAAGAAAATGAGGACGCAAGTCAACTCCGTCCGAATTTGAGAAGGCCTACGGCGTATTTAGCACATCGCCTCCGCGGACGAAGAATTTGGCTGAAGAAAATTCGACATGTCAAGCAGCACAGGAGCAAGTCAATCAAATCTCACCATGCTATATTCTGCTCGCCCATCTCCTCGAAGGATTCGACCGCAAGCCTTTCGATTTCCTCCAGGGAGCCCCCCGGATGCATGTAATGGTATTCTCGGTGGCGGCGGGTGCACGGGCAGGGTTCTTCGAACTTGACGAGCGCGTACCCTTCGTCGAGCAGCCGCAAGCGTATAATCCGCTCTGAACAAGATAAACGGACGCCGACGATGATGAGCAGGGAAACCTCACCGGCGAGAAGGCGACGCTCGACCTTGAATGCGCAAAACCAGACCTGAGTCTGCCCGACCTCGCAGGCGTGGTATTCGAGCTGTCTGCGGGACACGCAGGTACTCACACCCCACTTGACGATCATCTGGCGGGGGAGCTCCTTCGGATGCAGTTCTTGGATGGCCTTTTTCTGGAGGACTCCCGTGAAGTACACGCAGCCCTCGCCCTCGTCGAGATAGGGCACGACATTGCCGTCTTTTAGCCCCAGAAGCAGGTCCCTTTGTGGCCCGGGTTTGAGTCGACGGCTGCGCAAAACATGAAGATTCTGTCAAAAATATATATAATAAGAACCCACATTCTCCCCAGCTCGCGTATTTCGGCCTTCGTCCGCCTCCGTGTCCTCTTCCGCGCCGGTGGGCAGGGTCGCTGGCGGGTCATGTTGGAGACGTATGAGCAGTGGATTGCACAGGATCGCGATGGAGCAACAGAACGGAAGAGGCCGTACTCTTCGCGCACGACGAAAAAACCGATAAGCCGCTGGGGAGTGCACCCGAAGGACTCGAGAAAATGGCTGGAACGAATCCTGGAAGTTGCAGTACGGAACGGACTGTGCGCCTCCGAAATCGTAGGGCGAGAAGTCGTGACGCAAGCGTGACTTCGCCACCTTTTTATCTTGCTCTCTTCCACAACATCGCTCGCATCCTCGTTGTCTCGGCGCTTCACTTTCCCTTTCAGCGTCCTTCTCTCTTTTTCTCCTCTCAACGCTCAGTCCCAGCCTCGTTGCAGACGAGCCCGCACCTGCACACGCGTCTGGGGATGGAGGCGGAGGTGGAGATGAATGGAGTGGCAGACGAATGCCGCCCAGATAAACCCCATCTTCTTCCTCGTGTATAACTTGCTCGGTGCCGTCGTCATTCTGACACTCTTTGTAAGGTCTGGCCATCCCTTGTTGCTTGGGAGGTAGTTTGTGCTAACCCTGCTTTCCAGTATCATCATCGGCAACTTCAGTTCGAAGAAGGGGTCTGCGTTCCTCACGGCGGCTCAGCGGGGAGTGGCCCCTCTGGCATTTGTTTCTGCGCAGTGCTGCTCACTCTAGTCTCTCACATCGCGCTGATCCAAAATTATTCGCTTCCTATAGCGAATATGTTCCCGGCCGGGACCAGGCGTCCCGCAGCGTCGCGCGCAGCGCGACCTACTCGGTGCTCTCCAAGACCGCGCTGGGCGGCGTCATCGACCTGTCCACCGTCTGCCGGGCGTACGACCCGAGCCGCGCGCCGCAACGCGAGACCCCGCGCACCACGCTCAAGCTCAACCCCTCCTGCGCCCCCGCCCCAACAAAGGCCGCGCACGGCACCACGCGCAAGCGGCCGTGCGGCAACAACAGCACCGTCTCGCCCCCCACGCCGCCGCAGTCACAGTGTTCGACAGTGCGCCGCGCGGGCGCAGCGACCTCTTCACGTCCTACGCGTGACCCTTGGACAGCGCCAGTGACCCAGACGACCCCAGCCCGCAGCGCCTCTCAAGCTCCCCCTCTTCCGCCGCAGCAGTCGCAGTCGTTCCGTGGAGAAGAAGCCACCGCTGCCCCACCGTCCGCGAACGAATGGATGGCGAACTATGATCCCTGGACGAGCGGTGGAGACGAAAACCAGAATTACGACCAGCAGCAGTCGCAGAAGCAGTTTGAACCCGAGAAGAAACGCGAGGCGCCATCCAGCATTCGCGGCGGGCTCTCTCCCTTCCGTGACCGAGTCAACGACAACCAGACCCCCAATCGTTCCAGCAACGAAGGATCTGCAAACCTTCTTGATGTCCGCGGGCCCTCGCAAGCCCCTCGCTGCGTCGCGCGCGAACGCCCACAGCGCCGCCCCGACCGAGCTTCCCGTCGAATTTAACTACTTCCTCCACAGCGAGACAGTTGACTGGACGAGCTCCGGCCCCACGAACCCCTCGCAGAACTCGTTTTCGCCTTCGCAGAATCTCGTCACTCCCACGCACGAGCGATCAGCGCCACGCTCCGCCGCCCCAGGGTCTTCTTCGGCCAGCTCCCCGCCTTGAGGTGGTGCTGGTGCCGATGGTGGTGCAGCGTCTCCGAGCCCATGCCCATCCCCAGTCCCAGCCGCACTCAAGCTGCGACCCACTAGGTGCACTCGGCGAGAGCGCCCCCCGCCGACACTGTGCTCGCTCAGGACGCTGTTCTTGCGCGCCCACGTCCCCCCGCGGGGCGACTCCTGCGCCTGCGCGGGTGCGCGGCCACCACGACGTCCCCCGCCTCGACCCACTCGTCAAGGTTCTCTTCCGACCACTCCGAGATGCTGGGCGTGTACCCCTGCGGCGCGAACAGCCCCCCGCCCCCGCCATTGGCGCGGATGTGCGCCCCGAACGCCGCAAGTCCGGACGAGCCGCCCTGCGCTCGGACGACGCGCCGCCCTCGCAATCGAGCGAGGCGAGCCCGGGTTGTCCTCTGCCGAGGGCACAAGCGCGAGCGGCGCCAACGCCGCAGCCTAGCCCCGCACTCCGGCGCTGCTACTGCCGCTGCGCCGCGCCTTGAAGAAGCGCGCCCACGTCGGCGCCGCTGCTGCGCCCGGGCGCACCGTCACCCGCAGCTCCGTGACGACGATGTCCCCCGCGCGCGTGTGCGGCTGCAGCTCGTACCCCGTGCAGTAGAGCAGGCTCCCATTCGATGACTGCTCCGCTTTGAAGCTTATCCTGTGCAGGCGCTCCTGCCGACGCGCTCGTACTGTTCCATCGGTCTCCGCTAGCGGGTGCATCGCGTTTTTCTTCAGCAGTAGGCGCGACCGGTCTCGCCCAAACAGCTTGCATTGGCTCAGTAGGCGCGGCTCCCCACGCATCACGCCCCATAAAGTAATCCGTGCCGCGGGGCGGTGGCGCGCTGATCTCGCGAGCCGGGAACCGCTCGGGGGTGCGCGAGGTATATTGTTGCCCGTGATGCTCGTGGATTAGGAGTGGGATGGAGGGAAGGGGAAGGGATTTGAGGGTGCACTGTCCTGGTGGCGAGTAGTAGTGGTGGAGCGCAGTGCTGGTGCGAACGGGCTGGTGCTGCCATTTGGCAACCATGTGAATGGGAGTGGGAATGAACACGGCGGAGGCGCGAACAATGCGAATGGGACCGCAAATGGCCCGCCACCGTCGACTTTCTCGCGCTCGTGGGACAGAGACCAGCATCAGCGGATGCTGATGCAGCAGGTGCAGGTACAAAACCGCGCAGAGGAGGAATACACCTACTAGAGCCAAGCCCCTGCACCTCGACGTCGACGCCGGGGATACTCGAACATGCATCTGGGTCCGCGTCTCCGCCCCGCCCTCGGACGCCGGCCGCTTATTCGCCCACATACATAGACCACGGATATCTTTTTCCTAAGTTACTCACATATAGTGGATCGACCTGCAAAAATTCTTCAAGCGCCAGCGGCCATCAAAACGACCGCGAACGTGGCCCACATGGTCAGCTTGTGGGTCCCCGCAGACGAAGTCTTCCCTGCCATTCTCGAACGCACGAAAGCAGACCCGCAAGCCTTTCTCAACGTCCACACAGGCGAACCCTTTTCCGCCTGGCCATCCAACTCTTTCTACGCACAAGCGTACTTGGGTGGACTCAGGGTTGCCGCTGCACTCCGACACGCTGACGCCCAACTTTCGCACATGGTTGAGGAACTGAGTGCCTTTACGATGTCGATTGGATCAAAGAGATGTCGGCGAGGAGCCCGGCGTTCTACGAGGACCTCCAGGTTTCGAAGGAGACGTTCCATTTGCTGGCTGCGGCAGCCAACTTGGTATTAGTTAGCAATAAGGAAGTCTCCGATAGTCGATAGAAGTTATGCCAATTTTTTAGTTGCCCTCAATTAGAGGTTCTCGAGAAGCTCGTGTTTCCCCGTAAGAAGGTCAACAGCGCGAAGTGGAATGTTGAGTACTTCAATACATGTATATTGGACGCTATCGGTAAGAAATATTAATCTCAGATATCCAGAGATATCAGTACACGGTCTTGAGTGAGATCGAGAGGCAAGGCAAGCGTGGATTTCTGAGCCACAAGAAACTCAGTCTGTCCGATTGAGGACTCAAAATGATTGAGTGAGACCGAAAGGCAAGGCATGAATTTCTGAGCCACAAGAAACTCAATCTGTCTGATCGAGGAATTGGATTGATTGAATGAAGTGAGTGAGATCGAGAGGCAAGGCAAGGCAAGCATGAATTTCTGAGCCACAAGAAACTCAGTCTGTCTGTCCGTCCCCGAGCCTGATTGAGCGAAGGCTCAGCTTGAACATATTTTGAGCGTCCTCACATGAAAGCAGAATTTAGCTGATGAATAAATTTTATTTACAATTTTTTGGAGCCCTATGCTCATTCAGTCTGTAGCTGTTGAAACTTGGACGCAATGTCCTCTGCAGCCAGCATACGCGTTCTGCCGAATCTTCCATCATAGACGAATAATTCCGCAAATTCCGCCTCCCCGTATTCCTTCCTTGCCTTCTGGGTGATAAACTCTCGGTAGCGGGCGCCAACATGATCTTCCCGAGTCAGAGTAACTGCCGTTCCGCGACGATTGAAGAAGCGGCCGAAGTCCGCCTCAGAATATTCCAACCGTGCCCGTTTAAAGTCTTCTGAATCGCGTGATTTACGCGCCTCCCTTAGGGCCTTGTGGATCTCGTTGATACTCGGGTCGACCAGTTGGCCCGTTATTCTGTCGGGATATTGTAACATCCCCCAGAATGTCTCGTCATTTTGAGAGTGCTCCCAATAGTCCATCAGGAACTGCGATCAACTTGAGAATTAAATAGCCAGAGACGAGAATAAGAAAGCTTACCCTCCAGTCAGACCAATGGGCCTTCGTCTTGGCCCAGATCTGGTTCTTCGACCCCGTCACATTCTTATAGAGAGTGGGCCAGTACTTGAGGGGGATTGGATGTCCGTTGACAGTCGGGAGCCGCTTTCGCTGGTTGTCAGCGTCTGGATTGGTGTGCCAGGGCCATCCTGGCTCATCAGTCCACATCGTCGCGAGCGCCAGCACATTGGCTCGGGGATTTCCGATGCAAAACTTCAGTACCGGCGGGTCTGGGATCTCGTCAACCGAGTAGGTTATTTCCTGAGTTCCGAGTTTCAAACGAAGCGTCACTGCTGCTGGAGTGGAGCGTGTTGATGGCACGGCCATCGGCTGCGAGCATCCGAGTACCGAGTTGGTGGAGACCGCAAGGGGTAAGCGTGTATGGCCCATCATCGAGAAGGCGGGGTTGTGGAACTTGGGTGAGGAAGCCATACTCGAACATCCAGATGAGGACGAGGCGGGGGTGGACGCGTCTGAAGATGAGACGGACCCGGAAAATCCGGAACAAGCGCTCAACGAGCCTCCGGACAACGAGACCGAGGCTGTCGAGGACGTCGAGGACGCCGAGCTCGTTCCCGAACCGCATTGCGTCAACTGCCAGGAACGGCTCGGCTGATGGGGAACCACGCGAGAGAAAGGGTCCGCTGGCAACTCCTCCAGTGTCGAGAGACGTTGGGCATTGGGCGAAGGCGGCTCGGCGGACACAGGAGGGTCGTCCACAACGGTCGGCCCGAAAGGTGACTGTTGCTGGAACTGGGACAGGAACTGCTGGATCCCATTTAACGTGGCCGTAGTTTTTTTCATGTGGACTTCGGATTGCTGGAGATGCGTCTGAAGTGAGATCGGAGGCTGTTCGAAGAGGAAGCACCCAAAAAAAGCGTCAAATCCGATCCTGGCAACTGGCAAACGAACCAAAAAATGGCTTACTTGGCTTAAGGATGATTGGGGCTCTGGGGTTGGGTGTGGGTTCCGTTCAGCTTTGGTCTTGTAGGGGTAGTCTTGGACAATGCGTCGCGCCTAAGGTCATCGGGGTCAGCTCGTATGCCAAGAAACATGAAGGTGGGCTACCCATGGTATAAGATTCTCCACTTCTTGAGCTGTACGATTGTCGCGTGAACGGTCGGTAGGGGGCTCGGCTAGGCAAAAGAGTGCCAGCCTCGTCTGTCCCCGTTATGAGCTCTTCTCGGCGTCTCACAGACACCTTGAGGTTGCTCGACTTCGTACCCTGTCGAGGGTTTTGATGCGTGTTACGGGCACCACGCTCTAGTCTTTCCCCAAAGTTAGTCATCGACGTAGCTCAAAATAAGGAGAGTTACACACTGAGAAGCCCACCCTTCTTCGTTTTGGCTGAAGGCGATGAGCCATTCTTCAAGCTGAAGTTTCCGCATTTCTCCCGGACGTTGGTTGTAGCGTTGGAAGAGCGTTTTGAGGTGCGGAACTTTGACGTCCGTGCCTCGGCTAACAAAAATATTGTCAGCACTGTCCTTTGGCAAGGAAGGTTGCAGGACATACATTACTTGTGTCTCTGTTTGGTACGTCTTGGTCTCCGGGTTGTATGAACCTGGGACCGGAAAACGCAGCTCAAGGCTGCCAATCTCTTGGCGGGGCATGAGAGCGGGAGGATGGCTGGGATCAAGAGGAACAAAAACGGGAGGGGGAGGCGCAGGAAAGGAGTCGTAGTCGAAGTCGGACAAGGATTGTTCAGACGACGAGGAATCGTCGTCGTCGTCGTTGTGAACAGGTGTTGGCCACGAGACGGAGGTTGGAGTTGGATGTTCACGTGAGCGTGTTTGAATCGGGATTACACGCTCGTACGGGGGGGATTTGAGCGCACCCGAAGTAGCGTTATCTCCGTCAACACGGCAGCGGCCTGTTGGGGAATAGGAAGGGTCCGGTGCTTGAATCACAATCAACGGAATCTCCTCGTAAGGCGGCGCAACGTCCTCGACGTAGTCGTCTTCGTCGTCACTGGCTTCGTCGGTGTCGTGGCCGTGGCCGTGGCCGTGGCCGTGCCGCAAGAAGGGTAATACAACGAAGGTAAAAGCAGCAAGAGCCGCACAGATTATGGCGACAATTATGATAAAAATGACCCAGGTAGGGAGACTGAGCTCCTGGTCAACAGCGGCAGCAGCGCTGGCGGCCGCTGAGTTTGTCGGGGGCGGGAGGGAGAGCGAGGTGCGAGTTGCAGTGCTGTGATCATTATTGGTCAGTGTCGTGTGATCGATTCGATTCGGTGGTGGTGAGTGGGTGGGGGTTGAAGACGACGACGGCGAGCGAGCGAGCGAGCGAGCTGAGTCGCCTCGAACCCGATCAAAGACGTAAGACGTCTCCGAAGAGGTTCAAGTTCAAAAGACGTCTGTGGGAAAAAAGACGAAAGGTGGTTGGCGTGTGACCGGACCGCTACCCGGGCGTTACACGAACGTCTTTTCCGACAGGGAAGCAAAGTCGCGATGCAGGCACGCATCAGCAAGCCCTGTGGCAGTGCCCTGTCCCGTCTTCTTCTTTCCGCCCGCCGGAACCATTTTCAATCGTTCGCCATGCGGGAGATAGCAATCTGCACTGTTTTGGCCGCCAAGCCGCGCATGCTGTCGTCTGTGACTTATCGGGACCAGAGCTCGGTGTGAATCATGCTCCGAGTCTTTTCTTGGTCTTTTCTAATTCCCCACGATGCAGTGAAACAACTGCCAGGCTCGAAAGCTGACAGTTGACAGTTCGGCGTCTCTATTCTGGGATCCGCCTTGCAACGATGGCTGTGGATCATCATAATTTGCTGTACGGCAGTCCTCAATCAAACAATTGGGCACCTCGCTGGCTGACTGGCTTATTCTTGCGTTGGAGACCAGTAAAGCTGAAGCTCTCAAACGTCCTTGTAAATTCAAGAATTCGGGACTCTCTGGCCGTTGAATAATCGATGGCCAACTCTGGCGGAATTTTACTCGGATTTTTTTCAACTCCACCTCAACATCAAGCGCTGGACTGTCAGCTGGACCTAGGGCCGCCTGCCAACAAATTGACAGTCGGCAGCGATACACCACCGCATTAATTGCTGGGCGCGATCCCCAATCGAGAACAACGCGTCTATAATTAAGGGATTTCTCCCCTGACGAGCCACTCTCGCCCGCCCATGAACTGCCAATTCTCTTTCGGCCCCAATCGATCCTACTTTTGCAGCGCTGGAGCCATTTACGCATGGTGAGCTGAGTGCTGTGCGTACGCAATACCGGGCTGATCAATGCAGGAGCCAAAACTTGCTTCCTCCGGCGCTAGCGCGCCTCCTCCAAGATAGCGCCCACCCTCAAGCCCTCGATATCCCGTACGATGTCGCTTTCCCGATGGAGTTTGGCACCTATGCCTTGTGCTGGAAAACGAAGAGAGGGGAGGACTGGTGTGAGGGTGCGTTGCGTTCCCATCTCTTTGCCGTTCTGATTCGATACTTACCTGTGTACAGACGGCTGCCTCGGCCCCTACTACCCGCGCCTCGCCCGCTTCATCAAGAACGTCGCCACAAAAGGAGCGCACACAACGCGCACCGTCTTCGGCCCCAACGCGAGCTTCTTCTCCATGTCGCCCTCGGGCTACTGCTGGCAGAACCTGTCCCCCCAGCTCGAAGACGACATACACGCATGCATGAAGATTCGCCGGCCGACGACTGTGGCGCTGGGTGTGCAGGGCACGTACGTCGTGCTGTACAACGACGGCGTGATCACCTTCGACCTGCGCGGGCAGTATCAGCTGGTGGAGGCGATGATACGCAACACGCAGGAGGCGGCACGCAGGCGCGGGGTTATGGTGCATCCACTTCTTGTCCCAATCGCTCCCGCTAACTATTACTCCCTCTCCACAGTACATCGCCCTAAACCCCTTCGTCGCGGGCGAGTTCTACGCGGTCTACGGCGACGGCTCGGCGTCGTGGAACTTCCCCACAGCGTGGAACGCAGCCGTCACCGCCGTAAGCCGCCAGATCAAGGCCATGCCCATCCCCGCGCCTGCGAAACCACAGCCGTCGCTGCCGCCGTCGCAGGCGCAGGTGTCGATACCCGAGGCAGTGTCGGCTGGGGGGACGGGGGCTGCGTCGGCCGTGCAGACGCAGGCGCAAGCGCAGTTCAGCCCGCTCGCGCCGATGCCGACGGGCGGGAGCTTCTCGAGCGGGTCGAGCTTCGCTCCCGCCGCGTCCGGAGGGATGGCTGCGCCTGCGGCGGGACATGCGTCGTCCGTCCAGGCGCCGGCACAGTCTATTTACACCCCACTCGCGTCGATGCCTACGGGCGGGAGCTTCTCGAGCGGGTCGAGCTTCGCTCCCGCCGCGTCCGGAGGGATGGCTGCGCCTGCGGCGGGACATGCGTCGCCCGTCCAGGCGCCGGCACAATCTATTTACACCCCACTCGCGTCGATGCCTACGGGCGGGAGCTTCTCGAGCCTGTCGAGCTTCCCCTCCGCGGCACAGGCGTCTCCGAGCGCGACCACGGCTACGAGCGGCAATTTCCCGAGTGTCCCCTCCGTAGCACAAAACCAAAACCATCCTGCGCACGCCCCGATGGCGTCTGCGGCTCCGGGCGGGAGCTCCTCGAGCTTCGCCTCGGGCCCGACACACGCTGCACCACAAGCCGCTCCTGCGTCCCCTGCCCCTGCTACCGGTGGCACAAGCTCGAGCTTCGTCTCGGGCCCGGCATACTCCCCCGCTCCTACTCCCGCTCCGGCCGCGTCTGCCTCTATGGGCGGCACGTCGAGCTTCCCGTCTGTAGGACAGGCGTCTCCCGCCCACACTCCGACTACGGGCGAGACCACTTCGAGCTTCTCAAGCGCAGCACACATGCCTTCCCCTCACACCCCGATCCCATCCACTGCTACGGGCGACGGCTCCTCGGGCACGTCGAGCTTCCCATCCGCAGGACAGGCGTCTCCCGCCCACACCCCGACTACGGGCGGGATCACCTCGAGCTTCTCGAGCGCAGCATACACGTCTCCCCCTCACACCCCGATCCCATCCACTGCTACGGGCGGCGGCTCCTCGGGTGCGACGAGCTTCCCATCTGTAGAACAGGTGTCTCCAGCCCAAACCCCGACTACCGGTGGCACCGGCTCGGGCTTCGTCTCGGGCCCGGCATACTCCCCCGCTCCTACTCCCGCTCCGGCCGCGTCTGCCGCTATGGGCGGCACATCGAGCTTCCCATCCGCAGAACAGGTGTCTCCTGCCCAAACCCCGAATACAGGCGGGACCACCTCGAGCTTCTCAAGCGCAGCATACACGTCTCCCCCTCACACCCCGATCCCGTCCACTGCTACGGCCGGCAGCTTCTCGGGCGCGTCGAGCTTCCCATCTGCAGGACAGGCATATCCAGCCCAAAACCCCGACTACGGGCGGGACCACCTCGAGCTTCTCAAGCGCAGCATACACGTCTCCCCCTCACACCCCGATCCCGTCCACTGCTACGGCCGGCAGCTCCTCGGGCGCGTCGAGCTTCCCATCTGTAGGACAGGTGTCTCCCGCCCAAACCCCGACTACGGGCGGGACCAGCTCGAGTTTCGTCTCGGGCCTGGCACACTCCCCCGCTCCTACTCCCGCTCCGGCCGCGTCTGCCGCTACGGGCGGCACGTCGAGCTTCCCATCTGCAGGACAGGCGTCTCCAGCCCAAATCCCGACTACGGGCGGGACCAGCTCGAGCTTCTCCAGCGCAACATACGCGCCTTCCCCTCACACCCCGATCCCGTCCACCGCTACGGGCGGCGGCTCCTCGAGTTTCCCGAGCTTCTCTTCAGGCTCGACATACGCCGCACCGCAATCCAGCCCCTCTCCCGCTCCGACCACGGGCGGCACGAGCGTCTCCTCAGTCGTGGGACACGCCGTCGGGGCGGTCGCACAGGAGCTTACGCCCTCGAACTTTGCGTCCCCAGCCGCATACGCGCCCGTCCCCCAATTCACCTACGCAGCTGCACCCGCCGCTACATCCGCCGGGCAAACTCAATTGCAATTCGCACCACAAAGACCGCAGGTGCAAGCACAGGCTCCGCAACGCCCGCCCGTCAGCGTGGCCGCAGCGGGGCAGCCGCAGCCTGCAGCCTCGAAAATCAACTGGCAGGGAGGGCTGTCGATGGGGCGCAAGGCCGCGGCGCAGGGGCTCAATAAGATCGCAAACGTGCTCGGAGGCCAACCGGCCTCAGTCTCGCCCCTTCAACAGCAACAGCAAGCGCAACAGCAGGCGCAACAGCAGGCGCAACAGCAAGCGCAGCAGCAGCAGAACGCGCTAACTGCGCAGATCCTGCAGAACGTGCAGGCGTACCAGAATGCGCAGGTTGCGCAGAATTCCACCTTCGGCTATCTTCCAAATGCTGATGCCAACAACGCGAATGGGAACACAGGACTCAAACGCAGGCTCTATGTTCGACTTTTCGAATATCCAGGCGAGCTTGCCTGATTTCTCGAGCATCCAGGCGAACCTGCCGGATTTCTCGAATATACAGTCAGGTCTACCCGATTTCTCGAATATCCAGGCGAATCTGCCGGATTTTGGGACGACGATGCAGGAGATGGTGGTGTCGGAGACGGTATATGATGGTGCGAGTGGGGATACGACGACTGTGACGGTGGATGCGTGGGCAGTGCAGGATTCCGGAAATTTCTAAATCTTTGGGGTTTTGGGTCGTTTATTGTATTGTATGTACAGGATATTATTGGGCAGCTTCTGCATCGTCTGTTGAAAGCCGAACATAATGTTGTTCAATACAGGCTTTACATCGAATATCCTCCTTCATCCAAAGAAATCCCGGAGCTCATCGTCGTCGTACCATTCCTCCTCAGGCTTGGTTGAACCAAGTTTGAATCATGCTTGAATTGCTCACACTTCGAAAGACGATCTATCGGCCATCTTGGGATTCAACGTTAATATTCAACCTTTGGAATGAGACTTACTCTTGCAGCACTTGGGATTGTACTTCTGTCGTTATTTTTATTGCGGAATCAAAGAAGTAGACGCGTCTCTTGTGAACGGAAGTTTTAACGATCGACGTTCGCCCAGTTGAAAACTCACCACGGCATCTGCACGTTGACCTGACTCGGTTCTTTAAGTCATCGGAAATTTAAACAGCGAACGTTGCGCGTGAGTATGTATATCGACTCTCAAATCACGCATCCAAAATCCAGGTTGAAAGAAATACATCGGTTGAATATTCCGCGTGCAGTTTTTTTAGGACAAGAAACCAATTCATATCAGCTCGTACCACTCGTGCTCCCATCCTCCCACCCCCGGTGTATACCGGTACCCATACCCACACCCCCACTCTGCCTAGCACCAATGCCGGAATACGATGGCGGGGGGAACGCGGGAATGTCAGCGGTAAGGGACTCCGATTCCCGCTGTGTCATCGGTGGTATCCCATGGCTCGCGGATGAGGCCGGAGGCGAACTCGGCGAGGTTACTCGTATTTCTCGGCGACCTCCTTTACCGCCGAGCCCGCTTTGCATGCCCGTCGAGCTGCGTTCTTCGAACGGTGTCGGTGCGACAGCGAAATCTTGGCCCATCTCGTCCGGTATTGCTCGATCCATTTCGGCCTGCTGTGAATTCGGAAGCCTCTGCCGTCTTATGTGCATATAGATGAGCAGAACGCCTATGAAAAACAGGATCGCTCCTAGAACGCCACCGATGATTGCACCTAGATGTGATTTGCTGGACGTGGTGGACTGGAGACCAGTCAATTATTTCGTTCGACCCTAAACAATAGAGTACCTGATTGGAACTGGAAGCCGGCGGCGTTGGCGATGCCTGGTGGCCGCAGAATCAACAGGCATATTTTGAGGTAAGGTGGACGACACCCACGGTTTCCGAAGCGCTAGCGCTAGTCAAGCCAGTCGCTGTCAGTGGACCTGAAGCCGAACTGGAACTTGGCGCTAATGTCTTAATACAAGTATCTCAGACCCGATTGACAGTATAACCCTGGAGGAAATTCCACCCACTCCTATCTCACTGACAAGCGCGGACCACTGACTCGGAAGGGCCGAATCGGTGTTTCCCTTGTCCGTAATATACACTGCTCCTACTCCCGAACTGTCGAGCTGCGATACAAGGGTGCCGAATGAATCGTTTGCCGGCGCGTTGGTTAGGACAACTGATTGCTTGGACAGCGGGGTGGAAGCACTGTTCGCCAGCGACGCGACGTCGAATGCGGAATAGAGGTACTCGTACGTGTTGATTAGGTCGACTAGAGGGAAGTACGATTTGTCGGCTGCAGCGGCCGGGTCAAGAGCAATCTGTGCATGTACAAGAAACGGTGTCGATGTGGCGGTATGAAGAAAATTAACGACAACTGACGAATGTGAAGCCGGCAGACCTGGCGCGCGAGATATAGTTTTTATAGGTGCCAAAGAGACTAGCTGTTGCAGAGACATGGTCCAGCATAATGCCATTAGGCCGGTAAGAACTGTTCCACGCAGCGTACGCGTCGATGTAGGAATTAACGGTTGTCGATGTTGCAGTGTCAACGTATCCCAAGACATTTGTGCTTGTCGAGGAAGGACGAAGGGTTGGAATACACGCGCGGTAGTTTGCGTTTGGCAGAAAATCGCTGGAGTTCGGACTGAAATCTGGGTTGATAACGATGTAAAAGTGCACGCTTGGGTGGGCCGTGATACTAAGATGAAGTTAAGCTTGGGGAAATGAGGAAAGCAGAGAGTATTTTTTGGCTAACGCTGATGAAACAGGCGTCCATGCAGCGCAGTTGGTACCAGGTCCCAATCTAAGCGGGAGGATCACCTAGATGTTTCCAATAAGTATGTGAAGATCATCTCAAGAGAACGCCAATTCACGTACTCCAAGACCTCGAACGAGCCTTGTATTGAGGAAAGGATACCGAGCAGGGGATAAAGCTGCATGGAGTGAGGAGAGAAACTAAATGTTCCCGGTACGGAGATTTCTTGATTAATGAAACTCTTGGCCGAGTCTGAAATAAGCAGATCCTTACCATCGTCCACGCGCACCCCTGACGGCAGAGCTGGTGCATGACAATGTCTGCGGTAGCGGACTGTCAATAAAAGACACGGATCGTTCTCCACATCCTACAACAAACTCGCAGTCTGCACCATTCGAAAAGCATTCGAATTTCGGGGGACATCCTCGTCGAAATCCACCTCAGTCTCCTATGGATGGGAGCCAGGTACGAGGGGCTTGAGGACAGGGCCACGGTTGAGGCGTTGCCAGCGTCGACATGACCAGCGGGTGCAAAGACACACAGTGGCTTACGTCACGCATTCGATCTGACGCCGAATTCGGTAATTGCCATTCCTTTTTGGGATTCCTCCTTGTGTTATTATTTTGCGAGGTGTTGCCAGGACTTTGCGTCCGAAATTGGTTCCCAAAAATTCTGAATGCGCACTCGCACTGTAATGAGGTTGGAACGATCTCTGAAACGATGTACATACAATCCCGAAGACGCTTGCGTCTAGCACATACCTAACTAGAAGTACAACATAAAAAACTCTGCTACAAAATTTGTATAACTTCTTCCCAACTGCTGCCGCACCAAATAAAAAAGAAAAAAGACAGTGCAACAACGACCTCAGACTTCGAATTTGCTCCCAGAGTTCGACTGCCATGCGTCCTGGGGCATTTGTATCAACATCACTTTGCCTTCGCTCGACCTCAGTGAGGATTGGGAAATGACGGTGGAGCTGGCATTCGTGCCATTGCTAGTCGGCACCGGCCCGCATTTGTCCGCTATCGACTTCTTCAACGCGACGATGACCAGCGTCGAGGTGGGATACAAGGCCTTCAAAACCGAAAATAGTTAATTCCCATGTACCGGGACGGCCGGACGAAACCTGCTCACCGCTATAATCGTCGTCGACTCGGCCAATGCGTTAGACGCATACTGCACAGACGTGCACCACTGCAGTCCCCCGTCGCACTGGCTCGACATGTAGCTTATGACGGCGACCACCAGCTGCCACGACAGGTATAGCAGCCCGGTCTCGATGAGCAGTATGAACGCGCTGTTGACGGCGTTGGAGGACTCCGTCCCGCGCCACGAGTGCGGGTTCCGCCGCTGGTATGTCCTAATGCAGAATTGTATTGTTAGCTGGATCCGAGAAAGCAGGTCGAGCCGACGACCGATGTACGCGTATTACGCACCAGGCTTTCCACGATATCGCCGCAGTTGCGATGAGGTTGGTGCCGAAGCTCAGGAACGAGGCTACCGTGGAGAGAATGAGCGCGCGCTCAAAAGGCCCGTCCGCGGGTTCGCCGATGCTGTTGAACAGGGCGAGGGCTGGGGGGAATCGATTGGTTAGTGCAAGACGGTCTGAAAAGATTCTGCACTGGCGTACTGCTAAATGAGAACAACAGGAATAAAATTCCAACCCGGACAACTTTGTTCGGATACAGCACTATCATCCGCCACACAACTATCGCATCGGCGGCGATCAACTTCAGGAAGAGGTAAGTTGTACCGCAGTGCCTCAGAGATATAATTAAGATGAGCGACGCACGTTCATATTTCGAGGCCACATGAGAATTCGTGCGCGGACGCCTCTGTTGAAATAGATACCGACGATGGTGCCATCGAGAACAGTCGCGGACCAGAGGGTCACGGTTAAAATGGTCGACATCATGAACATGAATACGACAGCGGCGAGCATCACTAGGATACTTCGTGTGAGCCGTTTGCGACTGAAAAGGTGTTTGTTTTAGTAAAGCGGTTCTGCGCCGATAAGTAGATAATATCACTACTCACAGAAGAGTGTATATGGCGGCTGGGAAAACGATAAGGTGCATGCCTGCAAACGGTAATTTCTCTTCAGTTCCGGGACCCACGAGCTCGGTGCAGCTGGGCTCACCGTATAGCACCCCGACGAAACATAACGAAATGGCTGCCGGAGGAGAAATAGAAGGAGTGTCGGTCACCATGGCTGCAGCGCTAGCGCCTACTACAGGTGAAGGGAGAAAGAACGAACGAACGAACAGGGAAGAACGAACAGGGAAAGAACGAACAGGGAAAGGACGAACAGAGATAGGACCGGCTTCGAGGACGCCTTATAATAGAAAATCCTCACATGACTAGAGCCGTCGTGCGTGTGTGGCGATCTTTCAGCGGCTTGTTCAATTTTGCACTTCTATTTGTTGGTAGGCAACTGAACAAAGATGGATAGACCTTAATTGGGCGCAGTTCTCACCGAGGTTATCACTTGACAGATACAACAGATCGCGTCCACTTAGTTTGAAAAACACCCGAAATTGAGTAGGTCTGAGTCGATCAGTGCGGATCGCACTTTCCGGATGATCATGATGAAGAGTTGTTCCTAGGTACCTTCAAAGTTGACAATGAGAATACATGGTTCTTGATTAGCGGGGCCGTGTCTCGAGACCTATGTCTGGATAGCAGATTGCCGCCCGACCAGCCAGATCTTTCAAGCTTGGTGGAGACTCGAATTACGCCAGGCGGCAAAATCGGGGATAATATTCTCGAAGCGTCAAAGCAGTTACGAAATACAATGGCGGCAATATTTTGGAGCATCAAGAGTCTTGTGTGAGTCCTGTAGTGGGACGCGATTCAAAGAGGTGGTTTGGGCAGTTGAATGCCAGGAACATCGCGAACGGAGGTTTCAAGTTGGTTGAAGTTTGGAGGAGGCTGGACTCTGGAGCGGCTGTGGAGCCTGAGGACCGCCGGACCAGAGTCCGTATTCATCAGAATATCAGTGCGAGGAAAAGCTGAAGACCAGACAGGCGCAGATTTGAACGCTAGAATACGACTCGCAGAGAAGAGCGGATGGACTCATCACGGTGATCAGCCAGATCACCGAAAGTGCCCGAAGGACCCCGTGACACCGTGATGCCGGCAATCCTCTTTCTGACAACGACCTCCGTCAACGGCTTTCATGAGTCTCCCCAGTAATGTAGAACCGTCTACACCAAAAATAACTCGTTATGTCGTCCAAAGGTTGGGTCTTGTGCTAGAAATTCGATCTTCTGACTTTGTGCATCCAGTTCGGATGTTCTTGAGGATCTGAAAGTAAATGTTATGCTGGAGAACTCGGACAAGGTCGTCTGGTTTAAGGTTGGAGCACTTTATCTTTCTCCTGGTTATATTCATCGGATTGAAGGAGCGCTTCCTGGAAGAAGAAGAAATCATTTGAACATTTCGTTGTAAGTACATATACCTCCGTCTTTGGCTTTTTGACATCGACGGTGACCATGGTAAAGCATAATGAATCGCAGAGGATTCAGTGGACAATGCACCGCCCTCGAAATGGGTGGTACATCCGCATCCGCTCTCCAGCCTTTCCGCCTGGTAAGTGCATTGCATATGGTTTCAGTTGCTACGTATTAACTGAAAGGCAGGCGCGTTCATTCCGCTTATTCCGCCACTGCCAAACTCGCTGCACCCATCCGGCGCGCTTCTGTTTTCTTCGCGCACAAATATACCCATTGCCCCGGACCCGGACGTATCCGCCAGAGCGAGCACGTCCACGGCCCACTCATACCCACCCACACCCCCGCCGGCGGTGGTCGTGCACCCGCCTACCCCAGCCTCCGTGCAGGCGAAGCTGGAACAGGCGCAGGGAAAACAGCCACACCACCCGCCCCCGACGCAGGTGACCGAGTTTGTCGTGGCGCCGTATGCGTCCGAGGTGCTCAAGCCGGAGACGTCGTTCTTCCACCGCGCGTTCTCCCTGCTCAAGAGCTCGACCGCGGGTCCCTCGTACTCGTTTACCCTCGCGCGCGTCGCGCCCGTGTCTGGGCCAATATATGTCTCAGGCTCCCCTATGCCTTCGCCCGTGGACTCCACGGTGTCGCTGACGGTACCGGTCACTATACCGCCTCTCCTGACGTTCCACGACCGCACACCAGTGATGATGGTTAGCACCGTCACCGGTCTCATCGAAGTGGACCAGGCCGAGGAGGCGCTGCTCGGCGTCGATTCGAGCTTCTGGATAGCAGTCGCGCTCACATATTTAGAGTTTCTCCAGGAGAAAGAGGTGCGATTACGATCCTACCCGATCACCCCCCTCTGACTTTTATCTCTGCGCAGAGCTACTTGGCCGCCCTGAGTGACTGATGTATGGAAGAATGTATTCCGACAATATGTACGATTCAGCGAATATATTTATGAAGCCTCCCCTAGCGCCACTGATGAGAGCTCCTAATGCCTCCGCTCATATTCAGCTGTTTTCGCGTCTCCTGTGCGGGTGCCTTGGCGTCGCTCTTCAATCCTGAACCACCATGTTCGCAGCGACAGCAAACTCGCCGCTCGACGAGGAAGGGGTTGCCGCAGCTAATCTCAGGCAGGACACGGCGCTCGAGCTGCCCTCGCGGCCAGAGAGCAGGGCATATTCCCTCCTCCCCGGCAATCTGGAAATTCCGGAAGCGGCGATTGCGCCGCCAACGCCGACTGGGCCGCCGCCCTTCGAGCCCCTGGGCGAACACGATGTGTACGACGTCTTCGACCTCGAGCTCACGCTCGCGGCAGGTGGGAAGGTGCGTTCCCGTTTCTCTCATCGTCCACTCCTCCTGTTCTTGTTTCGTTGCGGGATGCTCATCAGGACGCGGATTGTAAACAATGTAGGAAGCAGGCATTGACGTCCGATATCGAAGCAGCGATAACTCTTCGAGCGGACGGCCGACGTACAAGATCACAAAGAAGACCAAGGCGCACTTCCTGGGCAGGAAAAATATGACGGTCGAGGTGTCGCGCAACCTCGCGTGGGACTCCACGACCGGCGCCCCGACAAACAACGGCTCCAAGGGATACAGTGCGTTTCTCGTGGTATTCTCTCGTGCGCATCGCGTTGATCCAAAATTATTTACTTCCTATAGCGAATGTGTTCTCGGCGCGGGACCAGGCGTCCCGCAGCGTCGCGCTGCGCGCGACCAACTCGGTGCTCTCCAAGACCGCGCTGGGCGGTGTCATCGACGTGTCCACCGTCTGCGGGGCGTACGACCCGAGCCGCGCGCCGCAGCGCGAGACCCCCGCGCACCACTTCTTCACGCTCAAGCTCAACCCCTCCTGCGCCCCCGCCCCCGAAAAGGCCGCGCACGGCACCCCGCGCAAGCGCCCGCGCGGCAACAACGGCGCCATCCCGCCCCCCACGCCGCCGCAGCCCCAGCCGTACACCGGCGGCGGCCACTTCGTGCTCGACAGCGCGCCGCGCGGGCGCAGCGACCTCCTCTCGACGCTCTACTGCACGGGGTACGAGCTGCGCCCCGCACGCGCGCGCGGGGGACATCGCCGTCGCGGAGCTGCGGCTGACGGTGCGCCCGGGGGCGGCGGCGGCGCCGCCGTGGACGCGCTTCTTCAAGGAGCGGCACGCGGCGCTGCACGTAGCGCGGCGCGGGCTCGACGCGTGCATGACGGGGCCGCATGTCGAGATGCTGGTGCCCGGGCTTGCGCTCGCGGCAGCGGCGGGGGCGGACACCCAGGGGCAGGGGCTGGCGCTGGCGCGGCGCGCGGTGCTGGCAAGGGGCAGGCGCTGGAGTGTGTTCTCGCGGCGCTGGGGACGGCGCTGCTTGCGGTGGAGCACGATGGGCTCGAGGGGAAGCGCTGGGCGTGGCTCGTGCGGCAGCAGCTGCGCCCGAGCGCGGGGCTGGGGCCCGCCGGGGCCGCGGCACTGGCGCCGCTCGCGCCTGTGCCCTCCGCGGAGGATAACCCCGGGCTCGCCTCGCCCGACTGCGAGGGCGGCGCGTCGGTGCACTCGGACGACTCGCAGGCGCAGGGGCAGGGGCAGGAGGCGCCCCGCGGGGGGACGTGGGCGCGCAAGAACAGCGTCATGAGCGAGCGCAGCGTCGGCGGGGGGCCGCTCGCGCCGAGTGCGCTTAGTGCGCCGCAGCTTGAGTCCGGGCTGGGGCTGGGGGTGGGGATGGGCTCGAAGACGCCGCACCACCATCCGCACCAGCACCAGCACCAGCACCACCTCAAGGCGGGGAGCTGGCCGGAGAAGACGCTGGGGCGGCGGAGCGTGGCGCTGATGGAGCGCAGTGCCGGCGCGGACGGGCTGGCGCTGCCGTTTGGCGACCATGCGAATGGGAATGGGAATGGACACGGCGGAGGCGCGAACAACAATGCGAATGGGACCGCAAATGCAAACGGCCCGCCGCCGTCAACTTTCTCGCGTTCGTGGGGGGACAAACACCAGCAGCACCAGCACCAGCAGCACCAGCAGATGCAGATGCACCAGGTGCAGGTACAGAACCGCGCGGAGGAGGAATACACCTACTAGAGCGGACATGCACCTCGACGTCGACGCCGCGTTTACTCGAACATGCATCTGGCCCTCGGACGCCGGCTGCTTATACATTCGCCCACATATACCACTGATATCTTTTTCTTACATACATACTCTCACTTCCACGCGGGTGATTCGCCGTCCACACTCCCTCCCATCCATCTCATCCATCCCCACTGTACTGTCCTTTTTCGGTCTTCTTGTAACCAATCACCGCACGACTCTCCCTGTGCCATCCATCCTTTTTCGGTCTTTTTGTAAACAATCACTCTACTGGTACCGCACGCCTCTGCTGGTAAAATAAATAACCTGTCGTTTCGCGAAAAAAGCTCCAAGCTTAGAGACTTGTCAACAACGATGCACCACTCGCCAACACTAAACCCGGGCCCAGGCCTAGACCAGACATCGCCGCGAAATGAGTGGAGTGGAGTGGCAGTCGTTTCATTCAGGCACATACGCTACATAAAGTACGTGCAATGATTTTGTGGTTGGGTTAGTGCTTAGTATTATGCGAATAGGTTATGCGTGAGGCGTGGGGGGTGGGCATGAAGGGCGTGCGTGGGGGGAATAGCGAGCGTAGAGCGACCCGATGCCGAATACGGACAGATCGGAGGAGGGAGGGCGAGACGGAGAAGGTCGCATCTAATAATCGCCCCCGCCGTACCCCCCGTCCCGGGCCCCCACCACCGCCCCGGCCACCCCCGTACCCGCCCTGCCCGCCCCCATACCCGCCCTGTCCGCCCCCGTACCCGCCCTGTCCCCCACCGTACCCGCCCTGCCCGCCCCCGCCCCGCCCATACGAGTTTCGGCGTGTTCCCCCCGCCGCCGCGGCCCCCGAAGCTCGCGCCCCCGGCGCCGCCGGCAGGCGGATTCCGTACGAGCGCGTACTCGAGGTTGAGCGGGCCGTACGGCGTGACGGCGCCGCCGACGGTCTTGAGCGCGTCCGTCGCGCGGTCGACGGACATGAACTCGATGAAGCCCGAGCCCGTGAGCTCGCCCGTGAGCTGCGAGCGCACTGTGTGTGTGTTTGTGAGTTGTTGAGAATGGGGAGAAGAAGAGGGGACGCACAGAAATACACGCGCTGTATGCTCGTCTCAAAGTCGTTCAGCGACGTGCGCAGCGCCTCCTCGTTGCCCCGGTAGTCGTAGAAATACAGCCGGTGCGTCGGCGGGTTCGTCGACGTCGGCCGCACGGGCGCGTAGTCCACGCGCAGGTTGCGGTCGAGCATGTACAGCGGCTCCTCCGCGAAGCTCTCGTACGCGGCGACCGCGTCCGCCTCCTTGAGGTACTCGACGTGCGCGAAGCCGCGCGGCTCGCCGCCGGGCTTGGTCGCGAGGCGGATGCTGCG
Source organism: Mycena olivaceomarginata (assembly GCA_029378375.1). Taxonomy (NCBI): domain Eukaryota; kingdom Fungi; phylum Basidiomycota; class Agaricomycetes; order Agaricales; family Mycenaceae; genus Mycena; species Mycena olivaceomarginata. The sequence goes on along the minus strand of JARKIC010002724.1, from coordinate 12,111 downwards.
CAGGGGCCCGAAGGGGAGGAACTTGTCGCGCAGGTCGGCCTCCTCGGTGCCGTAGGGCATGTTGCCGACGAAGAGCACGCGGCCGGGCGGCGCGGCGGGGCGCGCGCCGCCGCGGGCGGAGGCGCGGTCGGGGCCGCGCGGGGCGGTGTAGTCCATGCGCAGGGGGCGGCCGAAGATCTCGAGGCCCGCTTGGAGCGCGGCGTCGGCGGCGGACTGCTCCGTGAAGGTCACGTAGCCGAAGCCGCGCGAGGAGCCGTCGGGGTTGAGGACTGCGGCCAGTTAATTATGCGAAGAAAAAGAAAAGAAAAGAAAAACACACTTATCCGCACGCTCTCGATTTCGCCATACTGGGCGGCGAGGTTGCGGATGTCCTCCTCGGTCGCCTCGAAGGAGATGTTGCCCACGAACAGCTGGCGGCTCGGGGGGAGCTTCCCGTTCGGCGCGTTCTGCCCGCTCTGGGCGGTGGCCAACGAGTCGAAGCGGGCGAGGAGGGACGTGGAGAACGCGCGCAGGGCGGGGCGGGGGAGGCGGGCGGCGACGAACGACGGGGCGGCGGCGTGCTTGATGGCAACGGCGACCGCGGTGCGCGCCTGCCGACGAAGAGTGGAAGCAAACATGGTGGAGGATGAAAAAAGTGGCGATTGGCCGTGTTTGGATGGAGCCTTGATCGTCCGTTTGTCATTGCTGATTACTCGTCTGGCCGCGGCAAACTTTGTTGAATTTCAGTGCGTATTCTCGTTTTCTTGTGTTCGGATGCGCACAGTCGAAACACCCTTCTCTATTCATAGTGGCCACAGATACTGGAAATATTTCTCGCAGAGGACGTCTGCAGATGGCTGAGTGTATTTGCGCACCCAGAACAGCGATCCTACCAACTAACCCACAATGTCTTGCGCACAGTATAAAGGTGTCCTTGTCCCTCCTCAACTTCCAACACTCAAGTGCCCTTCACATACATACAAGTTTCACCCCCCTCCCAGCCAGCCCAGCATGCGATTCACCTCCCAACCTCGGCGGTGTTGGTGTAAACCCGCCGGCTTACAGACCGCGACACGCACTTACATGCTCGGCTCCCTCTTGTCGTTTACCTTGTCGTAGCACCCCCCTCGCGCGTTCAAAAACCCCAGTGGGGAAAAGCTCCCGGCAGGAACATCGAGAAACGCGAACAGGACACGCGCGAACCGCGCCTCTACTCCTCCGAGCGTTCCAGCCAGCGGTCGAGCGCCTCGCAATTCGCGACTTCGCGGCCAGGAAGCCACCGTTCGGCGCCTCCGGCGAAGCGAACGAGGTACTGTTTGCCGCGCCCGCGCGGGCGCTCGGCGATGATCTCGTCGATGAACTGCTCCTCCTCGCCGTGTTTGGCCGCCACGCCCCCAGTTGGGCCTCTTTTTCTCCGTTCGCGCTTGGGCGGCGCCTCCGCGCCGTCGCCAGCGTATGCGTATTCCATGTCATAAATGGCGCCCCAGATCTCGAGGCATTCGTCGGCGGCGGACTGCTCCGCGAAGGTCAGGTAGCCGCAGCTGGGCGACGAGCCATCGGGATGGCGCACTACCGCCAGCCATTTAGTGGCGAGAAAAAAAAAAAAAAAAGAAAAGGGATAAAAGGGATAAACACACTGATCTGCACGCTCTCGACTTCGCCAAAGACGGCGGCGGAGTCGCGGATGTGCTCCTCGGTGACCGCGGGGGAGATGGTCCCCATGAAGAGCTCGCGGCTCGGTGGGTTGCGAGCGAGATACTCGGCGGCGAAGTCGAGGAACTCCTTGTCGTCGTCGGAGATGTCGTCCATGGAGAGCGGGGGGTCCCGCGCTCGGGGGCGGGTCGGACCGCCGGGTCTGCGGGGCGGCGGACGAGGCGAAGCGCGCGAGGGGGGCGGTGGAGAACGCGCGCAGGGCGGGGCGGGGGAGGCGGGCGGCGGCGTGCTTGGTGGCGACGGCGGCGGCTGTGCGCGCCTGCCGACGAAAGGCGGATGCAAACATGGTGCAGGATGACAAAAGTTCGGCCCGGGATTGACCGTGTTCCTTGATGGCCGTTTGTCGGCCGATGCATCCGACGCCTACAGTAAGTACGCCAACAAGCGGCTGGTCTTATAGACACCATCTTTCTTAGCACCGAAAAGCACTCAGGTCCACCAGCTGGCATTGGGCCGCAAGTTAGTAAACACCCAACTTCGTCACAAGTTCACCTTTTCAATAGAAATTCTAGAATCAATACAAGTTGACCAGTTTCGAGGTTACTTTCTTCTGCCTCGACCTCCAGAGGATATGGTACGTGCTTGAACCGAATCCTGCGCATGAATTTGAAACCGCGGCGCCGTTCCGCCGGACGATGGCGACGTCGGGGCAACGACAGGCAACGACAACGTTGAGGATTAGGATTAATATTGCAGACTCGGAGAGCGCTCAGAAGACTCCTCGTCCGAGTTCAGCGTCCTCGCAATTCGTCCGCCGCTAGGTACAAAAACAACACATTGGCGGAGGATAACGGTGTCCAACGTTTTGGTCTGCGTGTGCCAATGTTGAGTGATGGATATTAGCACTACAGAGGGTCAAATAAAAAATCCTATGAGGCATTTCGATTTAATTTGCGCACAGAAACGTAGTCCCCAGCCATTCTCAACGGGCACGTTGATGGGTTCGCGTGCCGGTTCCATGCCGCGGCTACGGACCGGTATCCGAGCACTTGGCAAAGAGGCTTTGGAAGACAACCACTTTGCAGCCACTGTGACACCGCCATGCTTCACCGCCACGCACTAATATGTCCCGCTCAGCGAGTGCCGGTCGAGGATCGCACCGGGCGGCATCGACCAGCCTACTGGTGTATCTAAAATCGCATCAAGTCGGAGCACAATCTCTCTTGCTCGAAATCTGGATATTTTACCGCCCGAGACACTGTGCTCTGCCAGCCTGTAAAACTCGAGATATTATTTGCCCTTATAAGATTCCTTTCCCTTCAACCTGGGCAGCACCAGTAATGAATCGATGGTTCTTATACGGTGCGCGTTTAATTAAACAACCCTTGTGCAGGAGGACCGCGTGGATTTCACCGTGTTCGGTGAATATTTGGAATCCTATTTTAATCGTTACTTGCAATTCGGTAAGAATACTCACTCTGCGGTCAAGATGAAGTAACTATTGCGCAGCAGGAAATGACGGTGAGGGGGAAGCTTAAGGGGGAACCAGGTCTCGATGGTGACGCGCGACGAAGTGGACCTAAACGAACTCGGACCCGGTTCCGAGGGTTTCGGTAAATATGTGTTCCTATTCCACCTTGGTGTCGTTGCTCACATCTCATAGACACTACAGGTGGCCGCGGTTAGGACGGGACTGATAAAGGTGAGAACGGTGGGACTGGCATGGGTCCAGTAATCCGGTGGGGTTGAGCTACCGATAAGGATGTGCACGGGTCACCCGCGGGTCTACCTCGAGCAGACCCGGACCCGTACCCCTCTATACCCCACCCCTACAGGGGTACGGGTCTATACCGTACCCCTCACACCCCTCGATAATTTTACAAACCCGCGGTGCTCATACCCGCGGGATCAGAACCTGTCAGATTGCACTCCGAAGCTCAAGAACACGTGAATTATGAGTCAAAATAAACAACGATTATTTAGTTTGCAGCTACGTCTGCCTCGGTATCCTCTTCCGGCTCCGATACGGCGGGTCTCTTTGGACTGGCAACATCAGAATCTTGGTGCTGACGAGATTGTTGTTACACCAAGACCCGAGACACATGAAGTGCCGGATGGACTGGGCAGATAACCGGTTCCGGGTGAAGGAAAGGAGACGGCGGCCGCCGGAAAAGGCGCGTTCAACGTCGACAGAGGTAGCTGAGTGGTAGTGTATTAGTTAATGTTGAAAGAAATGAGGTGACTTACATGGAATGGAGAGATAATCAAGGCCATGCGCGAGAGAGCAGGATAAGTTCGACGGTGATCCCACCACCATTTAAGGGGATCCTTGACATTTTCAACATCGAGAGTGAGATAATCTTGAAGTTCCGAAGCCGCAGGACGGGTGACAGAGGTGAGTGAGAAATTGAGAAATGTGTCGGCCGTAATATCGTCGTCTTCCGCGGCTGCCTGAGAAATAAAGTTGTCAGTTGAATAAAGACACAGACAGAAACTATACCGGAGAAGGAGAGGAGGCAAGCGCCGCCGAGACTTGTGCGGCGCTGTAGTATGCACCAAAGGCAGCCACAGCCAAAGATTTGGCTTCCTGGATATAATCCTCGCCGGCCCAGGTGGCCTCCCTGAAGTATTTCAGTTTCATTCCGGGGTGCAGAACTGCAGCGGGAAGTGAGACAAAAATATAACAATTAAAAAGTGAGTTACTCATCGCAATGCGGTAGACGTCCGAATCATCTGCATTGAACCAATACTTGTTGAGGCAGTTCTTTGCGAATTCGGTGGCGGCGCGAACAGCGGGATGCAAGGCTTTGTCCCCCTGCAATGTCAAAAGTTCATCAATTTTATCCATTGTTGGAATGACATTCGCAATGGTGCTGATACATCAGCAATACCTGGGTCAGCTACGTACCTCTACGTAGACCTACGTATTCCCATAGGTCCTGTATTCCCTGTATGAAGGTCCCCCTTTACGTATTCACACGTATTTCGGCCCGATCTACGTATTCACATGTATTTCGGCCCGGTCTACGTATTCTCACGTATTTGGCAGCCTGTCTACGTACACCTCAGGGACCGCCGGTTCTCTTACGTAATACCCCTCTTAGGCCATTTAGTTTGTATGACAGCAAATGGCCTAAGAGGCCCGCTTCCGCCGCGGAGGCGGGGTGCTTCTATGATGTCACCTGCCTTTTCCGGCGCTTGTCGGTGCTTTAGGAGCCTCTCCTTACCTCCGCCCGCTCCCTCACCGGCCGCTGCCATTGAATTTCCGCTTCTGTTGTGCACCCTATATTCTTGTGTTGATGCTGTGCCTTGCTGCAACTGTCTTCCGCTTGAACTGGCCGACCGAAGCTGATGTCAGCACCTCCGGAAATTTTCCACCGGCCCCTGTACGCTATATTCCGTACTTGTACGAGACGGCAAGTATGTCGCCGGTATCCAGATTAGGTACAGAATTCCACCACAGCCTGCATTCAACCTATATATCGTGGTTTGTGAGTGTCTCGGTGCCTCCGATACTTGTTAATATACCTCTGTTGCCGTGAATACTGTCTTGCTGGTATGTTACCTTGATGCCCTGTCTTTGCACTGGGTTTCAAAACTTGCCACACTCTCTGGGCCACCCTCCTACGGTGCAAGATGCGAAGCAGGGGCCTCCGAGAAAATCTGGCCTGCCTCTTTCTCGGTGTATCCTGACTTCCTCCGCATGGTGAGCATGTTTATTTGGCATATGATCTACTTGAAACCATTAAGCACGATCCCCTCTGCCTTTACTTACACTGGTATCAGAGGAGAAGCAGGTGCCTCCGATAGACACTAGATCTGCCTCTTCCCCAGCATGTATTCGAGCATCTACGGTACATTAAGCATGCATCTTTCACTTGAAGTCAACTCAAACCTGTTCCCTCCTCCCTTATTGCTCTGCCAAATAGGCAATCAGTGCCTCCTACAGACCACTACCTATATTCAACAATAAATTTACTGACCTTACAGCGTGCTCTGACTATATTCTGATCTCTCACCGGCCCAAAACTCAACCTATCTGTATCTCCGGCTCAGCACCTTCTGCTTGAATGATACAGGTGCCTCCTCCTTCCCCCTCCACTTTCTTTGTTCAATTAGACACTACCTATGAAGGTTATGCACCTGGTAATCATAATAAGCTCTGCCTCCAAGCTCGAGTCAAAGCCGCACCTCTGTCTTTCCCAACCGGGTGAAGGAGGCTCCGAGTTTCAGACTCCATTACTTATGCAGCCTCCAATTAGGCAAAAAATATGACTTCCCACAGGAAGGGAAGCCATTGAGTGAACATCAAGCAAGACCACCTTGTTTTCGGTCATCTTTGTGCCGCACTCAGTTGGATCTCACACGGCCCGGAGGCGGGCCGCGATTGATGAGCCAATCAGAGGCTGTATAAAACTCCCCCCATGAAGAATTGTATGCTACGTGCCCAACACTGGTCAGAATAGCGAGTTTAGGGTATCAAATTGATACAATACATTGCCCCACTATGACCAAAGGAAAATGTCTTGAATTTTCAGAAGATTACCATTGTGTGCAAAAATGCGCACCGAGTTGAACTAAGTTGCACACTTGGATCCGGTTCAGATCCTTTGAATGTCAAGTTCAAGATCTGGTAAAAATAAGGGAGCCTCTGGACTCTTCTTGTCAACTCTAAATTCGATTCTGACACCTTTCTGACTTGTTTCTGATGACTATTACCGAGAAACGATGGAATGTTTGTAAACCCGAGATTTCTACAGATGCTGATTGGTCGATCAATTGCGGTCCGCCTCCGGGCCGTGTGATTCCAGTTGAGTGCGGCACAAAGATGTCCGAAAACAGGTGGTTTTGGGTTTGATTTCACTCAATGACTTCTCTTCCATTAGTAAGTCACATTTTTTGTCTTCTTGGAAGCTGTATAGCTATTTGTCATGATAAACTCGGAGCCTCCTTCATCGTGCCGGTGCTTAGGTCAGCGAGACAGAGGTGCGGATTTGAATCAGAGGCAGATCCACTGATAATTACAAGGTGCATAAATTTCGTAGGTAGTGTCTAGGAGGGTGGAAAACAGCTGGATTAGTAAAGGATAGACCAGCAGGTGCTGAGAGCTGGAGGCACAGACAGGTTGAGTTTCCAGTTGGAGAGAGGCCAAATATGCTCAGAGCGGCAATGTAAGACTAATAGATTCATAAAATATAGGTAGTGGAATATCGGAGGCACCGATCAATATCCGAGGCCATAAAGGCGGAGGTGGTTCATGCCGAACATTTGGAGTTGCCCCCCAACTAGAAGATATATGCTCGTCATGCCGTGGAAGTTGGACATGTGTGGAAAAAGAGGCAAATTTAGAGTAAATCGGAGGCACCTAACTCTCCTCTGATCCCATTATAAAGGCGGAGGGGATCGTGCAAACGGTCTTGAAAAGACCGTACTCCCAATATACATGCTTATCATGCTGAGGGAAGTCAGAATGTACCGAGAAAGAGGCATGCCGGATTTAGTCAGAGGCACTTGCCTCACATCTGGCACCGTAGAACGAAGGCCCAGGGGGTGTGGTGGGTTTGGAAATCAGTATAAAGTCATGGTACCAAAGTGATGTTCTGCAGAACAGGAGAATTCAAGGCAATAGAGCGAGATTCTTAAGAATTGGGGGCACCAATATCCCTATAAACCGCCATATATAGGCAGAGGTAGGCTGGTGGTGGGAGTTTGTACCCAACCTGAATACCGGCGACATACTCACCTTATCGTATAAGTCTGGAATGCGGTGCACAGGGCAGGTAGAACATTTCTGGAGGCGCCGACATCAGTTTTGATTGGCGAGTTCGAACGGAGAGCAGGTGCGGGAAGGCTCAGAAACCCAAAGTCATGCAGTAGAGGGCGGAAGTTCAGTTGGAGGTCAGTGAGGGAGAGGGCAGAGGTAAGGAGAGGCTCCTAGAGCACCGACAAGCGGCTCGTGCCAACCGGAAAAGGCAGGTGACATCATAGAAGCGCCCCGCCTCCGCGGCGGAAGTGGGCCTGTTAGGCCATTTGCTGTCTACAAACTAAATGGCCTAAGAGGGGTATTACATAAGAGAACCGGCGGTCCCTGAGGTGTCTACGTATTTCGCTGTATTTCACCATATTTCGCTGTATTTCGCTGTATTCCACCGTATTTCACTGTAGTTGAAGGCAACCTCATGCCAATTGCAGAATAGCATTCAAAATGAACCAAATTACTGAACACACCAAAAAAGATGGAAAACAAATTGTATTAGGAATCATAAGTACAACATAGTGCTACCAGTGAGTAGTATGACCATAATGGTGTTCTCCAGTCTGTGCCACCTTGTACTCGGGCTCGTCATTGTCATCCCCACTCGCCTACCACCCCTTGTCCATACCGAAATGGCATTGACGGGTTGCCCAACAGTGAAGCCTAGAGGGAAGGGGAGAGCGAGCCGCTGGTGGGTGACACAAGCCGTGTCGAACACCAGCCCATTCTTGCCGGGTGTAGTGGCACTGAGGTTGCCGATGTCCAAGGCCGCTTGGGCAGGGGGCTTCGTCATTGGGGTAGGTAGCGTAAACACATCCATGAAGACGGGCAGCCAGTACAGATGGGGGCTGCAATTGAGCTGCGTGCATTTTTCGCGTATCTGCGGCTCGTCTGCCAGCGTCAGCAGCAGTATATAAGGGTGGGCAGAGACATACTTGATCACCTCCCCCTTGTCGTTATACATATTGAGGTAGTCCGGCGCCAAGAACATGATTATCGAGGGGAAGCCCGTTGTCTCGGTCTTGCGGGTACATGTACTTTTGGCTGCATGAGCAACAAGCCCAGGAATGAAGTAAAAAATAAATAAACACACCCCCGAGTCCTGAGCTTTGTGCGCGCGGATGATAGACAGCAGCTTGTTCCGCTCGAGGAAATTGCCCGCTGCCTGGTATCTACGTTGCATGCGTCAGTGTTGGGGACAGTGTGTTTTTGAGAGGGAAGGAGATGGCCGGGGAGCAGGGAGGGAAGGAAGGCCAAAGGACGAAGGACGAAGGAGATGCCTGGGGGACGAAAGGAGGAAGGGAAAGAGTGAAGGGCATACATGAAAAAGTACGAGCATCCGCAGACATGGTTGTGCAAAAAGCTGTCCACCGTCTTCTCCGACCCAAAATCCTCGGCAGGGTCTGACCACAGGATGTCGTACATTAGGCCCTGTGTCGGCGGCTCGCAGAAGCGGTCAATCTAAGTGTGATAGTGATTAGTGTTTGCATTATCGGCAGTGGCATGAGGCAGAATGGACAGGGATGAATGGAAGGAAAGAGGGAAGGAGAGAGAAAGGACATACAGCACACAGGTCATTGAGGGTAATGAACTCGGGGGAGAGCCCGCCGTGGATGCACAAGAACTGCTTGTTGAGCACGGCAGTGACGGGAGCGGACAGAATGCCTCGGTGCAGGCGTCGTAGATGGGCTCCCTACACAACACAACACGAGTGTCAGCAAGACAGAAGGAAAGACGAGCACAAAAGCAAGCACACATTCGAGCTTTAAGGTGAAGTAGTCCGTCAAGTGGCGGTACTCGTGGTTCCCCCGTAGGAGGGAGATGCTTGTCGAGTACCATATTTTGAGGGCCCAGAGGTCCAGGACCTCACTAGCACACAAGAGAGATCAGCTCCAGCCTGACGGCGTACCGTCGAGCGGACAGATCAGATTATCTATCGCACCTCGATGCTAAAATAGCCCCGATCAACGTAGTCGCCGAGGAAGAGGTAGGGTGTGTCTACGGGGTTGCCACCAATCTCAAACAGCTTCATTAGGTCATACTGCAGGGGGTCAGTTTGCGGGTGCGCTGTTGGGCAAAAAATAGCGGCACACATATTGGCTGTGGATGTCGTCACAGACTGCACAAGATGAGACGCCACGATAGGCCGCAGAGACGAGTTACAAGGACACTCCAAACACTGTCGGGTCTGCCGGAGGTGGAGATGGTGGTGGTAGACGTGAAATGGAAAACAAACCATGGCCAAATATTTATGTGTTTCATCACGTGCATGCCACTGCCTTCGGCATGGCACTTGCCAGCGCTACACTTACTGACCAAGCATCTGGTTTCCGTGTACAGCCACTTCGGACTTCCCCGCCTCTCCTCGTCCAACATGGACTCCACCACCTCCTGCAACGTCGCCTCCTTCTTCTCGGCGCTTTGGCTTGCTTGTCTTGTTCATTCTCGTAATCACTATCCACTCTCGTACTATCGTTACAGCATGCCCGCCTCCCTGCTCCGCCTCCTCCGCCAATGGACGCTCTTCTACTCCCTCGACCAGCACGGCATCTCCCTCAATATGCTCTACGTGCGCTGCGCCCCGCCCTCCTCGTCGTGTACGCCCCACCCCAAGGGTGTATTGATCGTGATGCAGGATGCTGCCGGAATGCTGTTCGGCGCGTGGGTCGCGGACAGGTTGCGAAGGAGCAAAAGGGGGGGGGGGGATATAATGGGGGCGGGGAGTTGTGCGTCCTTCCTCCTTCCTACTTGCGTCGTTCTGCGCACTATTTCGGATGGACGTGGGTTGCGCCTTCGTTGGTGGGTTGTATTTTGGCTTCATTGCGTCTCCTTGCTCACGGTGTCATTGTTTTCCTTCTTCTATTTTCAAAAATCTCGTTCGTGCCCTCTCTGTGATGGCTACGAATTGAGTACAGGGCGAGAAAGGCAGCGTGAACGTGCACGTATCGGTCAACGTTCCCGGTAGTATTTCCGTGCGTCTCCGTCCCCATCTCTATATTCCATCTACCCTACAGAAACTCACTCACCCACTCACCCACAGCCCTGCCTACACAGCGATTGGTATTTTCTCCACGCTCGTGACGACTATCGAGGCGCACCCGGCCCCCGTAAAACTTTCGAAAAGCAACCTGTTCACAGTGTTTGCGCAGTGTCCTGGGAGAGTATGCTGCGTTCGCTTGGCTCTCTATTTATGGAATACAAGGGGAGGCTAGGCAGATGCCGACGTGGAATCAATAATGCCAACAGGCACGATCAACGACGAGCTAAAAGGGCTCCTCAACACGAGCAGACGTGGCCTGAGGCAGCGGAGCTAATGGCAAGCGCGGAATCCGGGTGATGCTGCGTGCGTATCTGATTTTTCTCTGCACTGCATTACATTTCATACTGCACCCCCTCTCCTCCGCACAATTTTTTCACGTTCCCATTTCCTAATAACCCCTTATAACACGCATGCTAATGCCCGCATCCCTCCTCCCAGTCGCCTCTCAACAACGCAAGCGGTGGACCTTGTCGGTGGTGGGGGTAAAGGTGAATGCGCTGCCCGAGGAGGCGCATGTTGTGGTCAACCACCGGTTGTCGGTGGATGATTCGATTGCGGGGTGAGTTGCGGAGCTTATTATTAGTTTATGCAAGCGTACTCGCAGTTGGAACAGGCTGTACGAGTGCTATGGGTCGCTACTCACACCTGAAGCAGCCAAATTCAATCTTAGTGTGGTTGGTGTGTTCGCTATCATTTATCACAGGGAAAAATGGAGCTGATCACGAGCAAACATATATAGGCCTCGGAGAATCCCCGCCCGCACATGTGGACCGCTATGTGCAGCTGTCGAGCCTGCGAGGTGTGGAGGCGTCCCCCGGTGACGCCCGCAGAGGGTGCAGCATGGGAGTACGTTTTCTTTCATTTCCCCTCGCCCATTTTGCTCAACCGGGTGACTGGTTTATTCAGGATCTTCTTCTCCCGAATGTCGACGTAAATACCCTGTGCATCCACGGCGGGCTCTCCCCCGAGTTTAATACGCTCAACGACCTGTGTGCTGCGCGTCCCTTCTTTCTCCCTACATTCCTTCCCTTCTCTCCCCATTTTCTCCCCGTCCCTCCACTCCTACCAATGCAAATCCAAACACTAACCGCTATCGCCCCGCAGATCGATCGACCGCTTCTGCGAGCCGCCGAGGCAGGGCTTGATGTGCAACATCATGGTCGGACCCTGCGGAGGACTTTGGACGAGAAGACAGCGTACAGGCTTCCTGCACATCATGTGGGGGGGTGCTCGTACTCTTCACGTACACCCTTTGCTCCCTTCACTACCCCCTCCCTCCCTTTCTTCATCTTTCCTGCCTCCCTTCCCACCCCGCTGCGCCGGCCACCTCTTCCCCCTTCATCCATTTTCCCCCCTCCGCTCCTGGCCACCTCCCTCCCTCCCTCCCTCCCTTTGCTCCTGGGCCACTCTTATTTTTCCTCCTCCCCCCTCCCTCCACTCGCTCCCCTCACTCCCGACCCCTCACCCTCCCTCTCTCACTACTAATTTTGGGAGTCCTGATGCTGATTCTGCGGTGTAGGTGCCGAGCGGCTTGCAACCTCCTCGGCGGGAACAACCTCCATCTCCAATCATGCTGCGCACACGAGGCGCAGGACTCGGTGTGTGTTCATTCCCTCTTTCCTCCCTCCTATCTTTATTTCCGTCGCTGATGCCGATGTAGCTACCAATGTACCAGTGATGACAA
>JARKIC010002723.1:0-50750 GCA_029378375.1 Mycena olivaceomarginata | reverse complement strand
TTTCAAACCTCCGGCGTCCATAAAGGAAATTTTGTATTCCGGTGCAAGTCCTTCCTTCTTCTTTCTCGTCGTCTCTTATTCGCTGCCTGAACCTTTCCTCATCAAACTGGGCGCTTCTTATATACTTCTATTTTTCTTCGCACAACTGCCCAAACTGGAAGTTTCGTCGTCCGTCAGCCTGTCAGCCTGGTTTTCATGATGTAGATGGATTCCGAGCACCGGAGGTCGGAATCCATCTACGTCAGAGGTCTCAATGTCCAGCATCACATGCGGACCGCTGGTGGTTCTTCTATCACAATGCTCATTGTCACTGGATATTTCAATACGAGGTTATCAAATGGCGACCATCAAATTGATGAAGAATTGGTTCTTGACCGCTACACGTGGCTTCATCCACATATTGTATTCCCCTCCAATGCCACTGGATCGTGATAGGGTGCTCAATGATGTTCTGCTGGACCCCGGCGGTATTTCCTGTCCTTCTTATGGCAGTTCACCGTTGCCGTCTCTCTGATCTGCTGTCATTCATCTCTCAAAAGTAACAAGCTCCCACCTTTATCACTCGCAAATGAATTATTTCGACGCTGTTCCGAATGAACTGAAAGATCTCACGGTTATTGAAGACTCAATGATTGCTCGCTGCGATCCAAGTGTTGGATTGTTCAACTTAGAGAAGAAAATCGGGATCTTGTCATGCCAATGATTCGACGTGGTATCAAGGGCCATTTCATCAAGACCTCCCTTCTGCCGCACCATCGACACCTTCCAGGCGAGCCTGTGACCCCGCTGTTGAGAGCGCCTTCGAGATCTTTTCCCGTCCTAAATGCTTGTACTGCTTAGGAATTTATCGCTCCTTCCTCTTCGCTCCCTCCAAATAATTTGTCCCTCATTCGTTGACTTTTATTGTTCATGGTTCTATAACTAATCTTATCTTATGACCAAGCTAATTCAATGCTGTGATGTGAGCTGGAATTGTCGAGAACACCAAGAATGGTAGCGGGCCCTGCACTCGTCGGCCTACCAGCTTTATGAAGCAATTTTCGTCGTCACCGTCGACGACGAGATCGCCTCTGATCGCGACGTCAAGGAGCATGTGCCGAATGTGCTCATTGTGCAGCAGACGGCAGTACAAAAACAATTGGTTGAAAGCTTTAAAACCCACCGTGAGATGATATATTGAGGTCGCCTGCGGCATTTCGGTTTTTATATATCATGACAGTTCGGCTCTTAGCGATCGATGATATATCCCTCCCCCATACTACAAACACGCACCATAAACTAATTCATCTTTCATGTTCTTCAACACCCTATTCAGGGAAAAGTGAAAGTATAACTGTATGGAGCTCTGTATACATAAAACAGATTTCAAAAACTCTGGGGGCGGCACTTTCTCCATTAAGGGCGGGACTGGCGGGACCGGCAGCACTTTCACCGTGCCTGCAAGAATCGGTTCTGAACAGGTGTCTCAGGGTTAGATTAAAACTCCACTTCTTCGGTCCTCAAACATTACTAGTAGCTCCCGGTGGCGAGGGCGAATACCCCATTAAATTCTCTTCAAACGACATGTGGAACGTCCGCTCCTCGATTGAGGCCCGCGATCGAGATGTCCGCCACGTCCTCCGAGGCTTGCCTATTTAGTCGAAGTAACAGTATGCAATTGTGCCTCAATTTCTCGGGTTTTTTAATCGGGTCGTTCTCAGCAGGAATGGAGCGGCCACCGGCATATATGGAAAAGTACGCCGCACAGGGCGTGCACATAGCACCTCGTAACTCCAGCATTATGAAGACACGGACAACATATATAATCCTGTTCGATTTGCTGCATCTCTAGTACCAAGTTCCTTCCCACTTCTGAAGCCCTCTAGTGTAATGCTCTTCTCTCTCAAATCTTTTCTTGCGCCCTGGTCTTGCTGCCGTTGGTCGTCGCAAATGTTCAAGATATTGAAATGCGTGGTACTATGCCCCAATTCCTTGTGGTTCTTCGTCATAATAACACAAAAACTACCGCAGACAAACCGTCAAACTCGAGTAGATTCTTCGTCCTATCTGCCTGAGCAACGCTCATTTTTTGACTCTTTTTGAGGTTGTTGACCCGGTGATCATGATCAATCCCACCGATGCAAATTTCGGCATCTCAGGGGCATTGCCGTTGTTAGCGATCTTCGGTGCGAATGATAAACTCATCCTCAAGCAGCCCTACTCGATGCAATCGCTGGGTGGCAGAAATTGACCGTCGTCACCCTCCCGAACGCAGAGCATTTCACATGGATAAGCCGACCGATGCTCTTTAGAACGACAGTCTTACAGTGGATTTCTGGGAATGCTTAGCTTCGGGTAAGTTTCGTTTCTGGTACACGGAAATTTGATATTGAGTGCGCCAAAAGTAAATGATGTATTGGAAAGGATACCGGTTTGTCAAATGCAGTCTGCCATTTCCCTGTATTCTGCAGTTTTTGTATCAGCCACCCTGTTTTTTCTCGTCGTTCTTTCTTCCGTGAATTATTTCGCTCCACTCTATCCCGGCACTGGGGACAAAACCGGCAGTGCCGCATTGATGGTAAAACTCCCAAGATGTTTGTCTCCAGCTCTCTCGTTTGCATCGCAACGAGGATATTTAGGAGAAGGTAGATATCACAGAACACGGCTGTGGGTGCCATAAATAGAGAGGATTGAAGTTCTAGAGCAAGCTTGAAAGCGGCAGGAAGATGATCCGATGATCAGCTATTTAACACCTGCGCAACCAAAAAGGTGCTGAACAATACCGGATCCCTACCATTCTTGGAGGTTGATCGCAGAAAGGACAAGATTCCGTCCTCGATCCGCGCGACCTCGCGCTCGTACTTTGCGCGCGCGAGCTCGGTGCCCAGCTCCGCGACGAGCGTGCGGGACAAAACACGGCAGTGCCGCATTGATGGAAAACTCCCAAGATAGTTTGTCTCCCAGCTCTCTCGTTTGCATCACGCCACATCTCCGGAGCAACGAGGATATTTAGGAGAAGGTAGATATCGCAGAACACGGCTGGTGGCTGCCATAAATAGAGAGGATGAAGTTTCTAGAAGCAAGCTTGAAAGCGGCGGGAAGATGATCCGAAGATCAGCAGCTGTTTAACAGCAGTGCGCAACCACCATTCTTGGAGGTTGATCGCGGAAAGGACAAGATTTTGGGTTGAAGAGGCTGAATCGAGGTGGAGCGGACTTCAGGACGGTGCTGGAGCAGCTCCGGGCCACCTAGCAGTATCGGTCCCATCTGATGCGAGCCTGTTGCAAAAAATTATTTCTCCATGAAATCCTGGAATCACCTCAGGATTTTGGTAGGGTGTGTAGCCCTGCTTCCCCTCTACAACTTTTGTTATACACCTCCCATACTTTACCTATGGGTCAGTGCGAAACGATGCCACACCTTTAGGCCTTGTCTTTCAAAAGGCACCTGTCAGCCTGCTCAACCTTTGAAGAACTGTCCCCCCTCCCACCACTGAAATCAAACCCCATGATGATCCCAGTGCTTCACCCAAAAATATGAATCCTATATCGACTTGTAAAGGGGAATTACCGCCCTTCATGTTGAAGGAAACCCGCTGGATTCCTCGTCCCACATGTTCCCGGTGGTCGTACAATTTCACTTCCACATGTGCCTGATAGTAACATTTCACCTCCACATGGTTCCATTTCATATTCCTTTATTATTTCCAATCCTTATTTTGCTTACTAGCATACCAAGATGGCAACAGGTGGCTTTGGTCACTGATGCCCATGTCCAAAAGTTCCTGCCCCCATCCCTAGACCTGAACAATGTCTCCGCAAGCAGTTCTATGTGCTTTTGGAGCTATATCAGAAGTATATGTAGAGCAGCTGGAGCCTGTGATCAATCAAATTACATTGAATCTGGTAAATTTGCAAGAAGTCTTGCAATCGGTGTTTATATGGAAATGCTTCAGATCTCAGGGATGTAATCTACACTATCTCATTCTCTCAGCTCATTCTACCGGCTCACTGGATGTGGCCTGCAACACTCATGGATTTTGTTCAACCCATTTTTCCAGACTGGATGATCCCCAATGGCGGATAGGGTTCTCCTAGGATACAACTGTTATCCCAGCCTTGATTGGGAGCAAATCATAACACAAGACATCAGATATGCTTGAACATATCAACAAACCATCTTCCTCAAGTGTGAGTGGCCTTCTTCTGTAAATAGAGAGGTTGCACGAAGCCGCCTGCGGAGATACCCATGCATTCCTCCCCCACATTACCAGAATAGCTAATGAGCGCATCCCAGACCACTTGAGCCAAAAACTAAAAGCCGCATTGGAAAGATGTTGCACCACCAAAAGCCACATGTGGCTTTTGCGCAACCTCTCTATTATCTGTCCCATATGATCACATTTCAGGCAAATTCCATCATGCAGCAGGTATCTATTTTCGACTTCACAGATCAGATATACATCAGGGTTACTGCACATCCCAGTGGGCAAAAATGTGGACCTCATGGACGGTGTCCTGGGAGCTCTGATCAAGGAGGAGCTTCCAGGCGCTGCCATCCTTGCACAGTTGCCGTTTTACCATTGTGGCGGCATGAATAGTGAATGCCACAGTCGGACTTGTGAGGGACTTGCAGGACCAGGCACCGGACCAAATCAGTATCTTGAAGCAAGAGGAGGGGATTGTGGATGGGCATCTAGCAGGGTTGTTGAGGGTGCGTGGGATAGCTTAGAATCCATGGCAGGAAGCAGGAAGTAGTAGTGCGTGAATTTGGGTGCGCGGGAAAAAAATTATATGTGTGTGAGAAGAAACATGCGTGGTTCGAAAATGTATGTGTATGATGCTTCCAAAAAATTTGTGCGCGGAAGGCCCCAGAAAATATGTATGTGGGCCACCCAATATATATATATGTGGGCTGGAAAATATATGTGTCGCCGGTTTTGTGTATATTATTAATGTACAAGGTGAACACCATACTCTCTCGTCTTTTTCTCGTTTTTTCTAAATAATTCCCCAAGGCGTTCGACGAAATAGCGAAGAAAGCCATAGGAACCCTTCCATCCGCTCTTTGTGCCGTCTCCGCTCGTCTCCGGCGTATTCATGATGTGCAATCGAATCTCAATGCGCGTCCCACCGTCATTCACAATTTCCTCTGACGTATTTCACTCAGTTCCAGCCTTTTCCACCGACCCGGTTGCGGATGGACCGCGCCCCGGGCCCGCACAACTTGCTTGTTTCGCTGCAATGCACGTGGACACTGCCTGTTCGAGTCAGGCCCGAGCCGTTGTATTTGTCGAGATCCTTCTTTTTTGGCCGTCGTCTTTCCCATACTTTGGGGGGAAGGGCCCGCTTCAACGATTCGGAGAGCTTCACAAAATGGCAAAGCAGCAGGAACACATAAAACTCAGCCCTTTCTCCAATATTCTCTCTTGCTTGGATCATGTCTCGGCCTCTCTCCCAATTGTGTTCTTGTCCGTTCGAGAGAGGTTTAGCCCATACAATGACTCGGAGCGGACCGCCGGCATCCATGGCACATTCAAATGTTTCAACGGATTTACATGTGGACACAGCTTGTGCGACTCAAGCCCGAGCCGTATAGATGCAAATGCGCGTTTTTTTTTTCTTCCATCTAAGATTCTCTTCAAACAATGGTTCGTCGTTTTTTTTCTGAACCATTCACCAGGGCTTCCATGGCTAGTGCAGATATTTACCAGACCTCCCGATGTTCTCACTTGCTTGGATCCCAAGAATTGGATGGCCAGTACAGTTCGTGAATTTCAAATTTTGCATTTCGATTGCACAGTCTAAGCGCCGTCCTATATATTTTCGCTCTAGTCTGTGGGCAGGACTCTGGCTACTATGTTGCCCAGCCGTTTCGTGGTACGGAAGGTCTGGGCAACATACCAGAGCCTACCTGTACAAAAACTCAATACATTCCCTCTTTACATGTCGCAACGGTTATGATTGGTAACAGTAAAGAGGCAGTATGCTAAAATGTTTTGAGAGCTTTTCTCTGTGTTATGCTGTCGCAATGGTTGCCACAGTAAAGAGGCAGTATGCTAAAATATTTTAGGAGCTTTGTGCAGTGTTGTGCTGTCCCAATGGTTGCGACCCGGTAAAGAGGCAATATAGTAATTGCTTTGAGAGCTTTGTGCAGTGGTACAGTCGAGTTGCTCATATGGAATAATCTGATGTGGAATATCAGGTCATATGGAATGGCATTTTCCGAGTCCCAAATCAGCCTCCCCAGCCAAAATGCGAGGTCATATGGAATATCATGCTATCTGGAATAAGGTTTGGCCTCTCCCAACCGTATTCCATATGAGCAACTCGACTGTATTTCGTTTTTGTGCAATGGTTGCGACATGGTAAGCCGGTCCCAGCCACCCCCCTCAGCACATTATTGTAGAGGAAGGACATTTGCAACGTGGAGTCACCCCACAGCACATTGGTCGCGAAGGACAGCGGCGCCTTCAGCCTTACAGCCCCACTGTCCAATAAACCCGGACTTAGATTTAGGGTCCCATGGATAGGGTTCAGATAGGGACGGCCCCTTAAACCCCACGAGTGCTCCCTAATAATCCTATAGGACTGCAAGATCTGCAATCCACGGTGCCAACTGGCTGCGTGGCCGTCAGTTGTACAGATGTGTCATTGTTGGTGGTGCCGGTTCCGTCATTGGAGAACGCGGCAGCTAAGGGACATCACAACTGAACACTACCTCGGCTGTCAACTCGTCGGTCCTAGTCTCTTATAAACAGATGCTATAACATATTCAACTCGTACCTCGTTTGTTATATCGGTCCACGCTGATTACAGTCATGGAACACCATGCCGACCTTCCTGTCCAGGAATACTCAGGTGTTTATGTTCATAGGCTAGAATGACCACGCACTGCGATCTATCCCCCTCCGGCACAAACAAACCTTCTTCACCATGGCTTTTAATAACGAAGTCTGCGATGAAAGCGGCGCGCGATACCGTATCCAACCTATACCTTGAACCGATGGTTCAAATTTGCTGCAATCGGGATGAAGCGACAATGCGGAGGCCATGAGTCCTCCCCCCATTCATGTGATTTGCATTTGTCCCAACCTCAGTGCTTTCAGCGTAATGTTCTTGTATCTTTTTGAGCAGTTGGCCGTCATTGCTTTTGCCCATCACATTCCCCTTGTCCTCAACAAACCTGCCCTGTTACACGCAACCATTCGACACATTTGTTCTCGCCACTGTGAGGGCCAACAATTGGTTTTCACACATCTCCTTCGCTCAAGATCCGGGCCTTTTTTCGCGCATGCAAACCTTGAAGCCAATCTTTGATCCGGTTGATATTGTGAGCCACATGTGTTGTGCTGTCCTTTGTCATGACCTCACTCCGTTGTCTTCTTTAGACCCGAAAAAAATTCCTTGGAGGAACGGAGATGGTGGGAACAGGATGGTAACAGGAGGCGATCCTATGTTAAGCCTAGGTTGACAGCCAATGATCTAATGTACGAATCTTTTTCACGTGACTAACAGGGTGATCCAGTAGTCTAGATTCCAGTGGTACAGGTAGGGCGCAATCCATGGTACCAGGGATGCCCGGAGGGCGACATGAATCACTGAATATGGTGACAGGCAAAAATTTGCAGTCCTCGACGACGAGATGACTGTCGTGAATGAGGAATATACCCAGGCTGTCGCACGATCCAGTACGTTCTACTCGCCATCCATTTGCGACAGCAGCTCAACCCATTCTTGAATCCAGAGGATCTGCACGCTCAAATTCGGACATGCTTCGGCTCATGCTACAGGAAACGGACACTGTCTTGTGTAGCACCCTCCGTACCTAGGCTGCCGCTCGCGACTCGAATTTGGTTCTCGAATGCGAGGCATCTACTTCGATTTAGTCTTGGTTCTTACTCAGGGTTCAATCTACATTATCGAGTCATCCATCCTTGTGTTGATATCTGGCATCACTACGAACCTGCTATAAGACGAGCGATCTCTGGATTGCGGACTTTGATCTGTCACACGGCAATTAGCTAAATTTACGGTGGTGTGAAGTTAGCTCGAATTTGTAAAGTGTCCAATTAGATATCTGTTGAGCAGAAATCAGCCCGGAAATTAGAGGACTCAAAGTAAGCCCTAATCAGTCTCGAAATGGAGACTTTGTGATGCCGACAATGTGGAACATAGCGGCTTGCATTCCTGCACCACTGATACGGGTCGCGGAACACAAAATATCAGCGCTGCCAAAACTGCCGCTGATATGTTTGATTTCACGACCAGTGATACGTTTCAATGTTGACAATGCGGAACATAGCGGCTTGCGTTTCCGCACCACTGATACGGGTCGCAGAACGCAAAATATCAGCGCTGCCGAAACTGCCGCTGATATGTCTGATTTCACGCTGTCCCTAGCTCAGGTCAGATTAATCCAACCATGTCTTTGCGTGAAGTTGGATTAATCCGTTTTAAGCAGATTAAGCCAGTGTAACTCATGTGTAAAATACCATATCAAATGTGATACATGACTCTCTATAAACTACTTTGGGGCCTATTGAGCCGTCCTCAGGGATTAACCCACTCAGTGAGGATTAAGCCGATTAAGCGGGTGGTCGAGTGAAAGATTTAATTGCTGGATTCATCTTTGGAAAACGTGTCAGCAGAATGCTTTGATTGCGTCAGAATGGGAAAAAAAATGGAAAGAAAAACTCACCTGAGGTCAAGGAAAGCTCGATGGCGTGTATCTGGTGTTGGGCGGAGCACGGTTGCTCGGTTCGCCTTCAAATTGCTTGCCGGAAAGGCGGCCAACGCTCGGACTCCAGAAACCCAAGGGAAGCCACATGAGCGGTAAGAAGAGTTAAGTCGGTAACGAGTATCGACGTCGAGGAGCAGCAGAGCGACGACGATGACGGCGATGAACGCCGGGCGGGACAGGCACCGGGACGTGGTCGCCAGATAAAGAACATCGGAGAGAAAGCTCGAGAACAATTCTTATTGAACATGGGGATTTTTATTATGCAGAATAGTCCCGTGTTGTGCGACACAGATGCAGAATCCCTGCGTCGTGGCGAAGGGTGGAAGCAAAAAGCAGTCTGATCGGAGTCACGGATCAAACACAGCCACACCATGCTTGTCTTCAACTCCGCACACATCTTCTCTGGCGCGTTCTGGCCATCGTCCGCCCCGGCGGATAACCTTTTCTGCGAAGATTCAGAGTAGAACTGGCTAATCTTGCGCCCGTATCTTCCATGCCTCCTGCACTCCACTCCGTCTTGGCGGTCCGACTGCCTAGTCATCTCTGATTTGGAGAATTCTTGAGGAATTCGCTCAGAGCTCCGTCTACACCGCACGCGGTGGACGTCGCCCTCGCCAAGCTCTGTTCTAGCCTTTTCCACGCTCAACTAGACCTCCGCCTCCCCAGCGTTCCTATCTCCGCTGGAAAGTTACGCCTACCCTGTAATGGTGGATAGTTTCGTCTCTCTGTCTTGTCCCCGCCTCCCCGCATTCATCCTTTACCCATCTTTCTGCTGATGACTCTTTACTATTCCCGTTCCTCAAGCGCACTCGCATTCGCACGCACCAATCAATGACTTCGCACTCCAACCGCCGTTTCGCTCGCACAATACCGCGGAGGATGGAAGCGGAAGGAGGCTTTGCGAGCGCCAATTTAAATGCGCGTCATTATCCGCATCCTGCCCACGGCCCCAAAAACGGCCCGAAAACGGGAGAAAGCGGTAGTAGTAGTAGGAGCAACGGGGAGAGACTCAACGTATACGCACATATACCGTTCCACCACCGCGCCCGCGCCGCCGTCCTCGATGCGCGCGACCTCCCGCTCGTACTTTGCGCGCGCGAGCTCGGTGCCCAGCTCCGCGACGAGGGTGTGGGATGCGGCGAGGGCGAGCTCGAGCTTGGTGCAGGAGGCGGTGAGCTCCGCGACGCGCTTCTCCCAGTCGAGCGCGTCAGTGGGGTCTGCCTCGAGATCGGAATTGGGTTTTGCGTCGGCGTCGCCGTTGGTAGTGCCGGGGGCGGGGGCGAAGGAGGAGCTGGCAGGCTCGACGAGTGTAGGCGTGCTCCCCGCGTCCACACTCCCGCTGCCGCTCACTCCGCGCGTATGCCCCAACGCGAAACTCGTCCGCCCCCGCTGCCGGACTCCGCCCCTCCAACCGTCTCACCAGCCCCGCGTACTCCCGCACCACCGCGTCGCTCCTCCTCGCCTCCTCCCGCGCGCGCTCCACCTCCTCCCCCCGCTCCCGCAACGCATCTTCCAGCTCGGCCTCCCGCGCGCGCCGCCGCGCGGCGAGCGCGTACGCTTCGTCTGCGGTGTGCTCCGCCTGGCGCGTCCGCAGGGTGGCCTCGGTGAGAGACTGCGTGGCGGTGGAGAGCGACGCGAGCGCGAGGGTGTGTTTGGCGGAGAGCGCGCGCAGAGCGAGGGTCAGCTCCGCGACCGTCTCCCGCTCCTTCTCGCGCGCCTCCTCCGCGTTTGCTGTGGAAGAGGCGGAGAAGGCGGAGGAGAACACCGAGCTCGGGGCGCCGGATTGCAGGGACGACGAGGGGGATGGTGCGGGGTTGTCCCGGAGGACGCCGAGCTCGGCGCGCAGGAGCTTGTTCTCCGCCTCGAGCTGCGCGATGCGGGCGGTGTACGCCGAGGTGTCGAGCGCGTGCCGCTGGAGGTTTATCGATGCGGTGTGGGCTTCGTTCTGCAATTATTTTTGTCAATTCGAGTTCGTAAAGTAAAAGGTAGCTCAGCATAAGGGAATGAATGAATAATCGGCGCTGGCAGAAAAACGACGCAAGAGCAGTAACAGTGCGTCCCCGTTGCAGCAAGACGAACACCGTCTCCCTGCTGCCGCGCCAAAAGAAAGAAAGACAGTGGACGATAATACACACCTGAAAACGCGCGACGAGGGCGCGCAGACTGGACAGTTCCTCGCTAAGGGGGTGGGACTCGCTGAGCGAGAGACCCGCCGCCGGCATCTCTACCATAGTTCTAAGTGATCACAAGTCCTCGAGTAAGTCCAATCCAAAGCTAGTTTCCCAAGCCCCGATCACGGAGAGCATTTGGGAATTGAGAATGGCGGCGATGATCGGCGGCGGCAGTGGCGGCGGCAGAGGTCCGGAAATATCCGATGACGATCGGACTTTAAATTTTAGTAGTGTCTCGGGAAGCCCGCAATCTTATCAGCTCATAATGTCAGCATGTATTGTCATACCGCGTTCAAGGTACCAAGTACGTCAAAGCGCAATTAACGCGACTGCTTCTGTCTTCCACCACCATGCCCGTCTTTGCGGCACTTCAAACACACCCAGTTCTGAAGGAGCTGAACCTACAGCAGCTACTGCAATTTATTCGATTAGCTGCTCACGTCAAGAACGACATTCTCCTCTGCCAGCCATTCAGTGTCTCCTCTGAGTGCGCGCCTGACGTCCTGCCTCCTTCTATCGCATCTTTCTTGTCGGAGACCACCAATATACCTCTCAAACATATGACAGCTGCTGGGAGGTGCTCAAGGATGATGTATGGCAGTTTCCATCGGTCGAAGAGATCACACAGGAGGATGAGCAAGCATTCGTTAACTACGGCTGGGCGCGCGGGCTCTGTGTGTATTTTATTTTATTTTATAGGCAGCGGGTTCCATTTACGCCGATGCAGGCTCGTCCGTACTTTACCCACCTAACACTCACTGTACAAACCGAGACTGCACCTCCAAAAATCCGCTAAAAAAAGCAGAACAACGTCAAGTCGTCCTGTACACTCTCGCGTCCGGTGTCCGCCCTTGTTGGGAGGTCCATCTAAGCTGCCCCACCTGTCTTACCAACTACCATCACAATTTCTCGGTTCAGGCAAACGTTCGCACGTACTATGATGGGGTGCCGATCACGAAACCAGCCCAAGAAGCCACAAAGCCAAAGTCAGTCCACCGAAGCCCAAGTAAGTTCAACGCCAAAGCGAGATGTACTGCACAATTGAAGCTGACGTGGAAGAGGGATTATCCGCGTTGTGCGTGTTTGGCAATCGCCCTCCGCAGCACGCTGCTTTTGGCAATTCGTTTTCCGTTTCGGGCTGCCACGTATCCTCTTTGCTGCGTTCGAATGGAGGGGAGTACAGACTCGGTGGCGGGTGGCCCGCGTCCACAAAATTTGGTTTGTTGCTATTATGAGGTTGCATGTGGAAGTCGTCCGTTCGATTCGGGCCCGAGCCGTTCGAATTCCGCGGTCGAGATATTTTTTATGCTTCTCTCTCGTCTTTTTCTCAGTCTTTCTAAACGATTCCCAGAACACCTTCAACAAAGCAGTGGATAATGCTGCAGGAACACATCCCTACCTTGCCCCTCCGTGTCCGAGTCATCTCCAACCACAATGCCAATCGGATGCGCATTGAATCTCATGGGAGTCCGGATCCGCTGTTGTTCACCATTGCGCTCTCATTCCCTTGAATCAGTTCCAGTCCTTCCACCGACTCGGTTGCGGATGGTCCGCGTCCACAGCACTTGGGTTTCCATCGAAGTACGTGGAAACCGTCTGTTCGATTCAGGCCCGAGTCATTTCCAGTCTCACTGTAATTTTTAATTTTTGTTTTTTGGTCTCTGTCTGTCCCATCTTTTGGACGGACTACTCTAACATCCGGTGTCCACTGAGGGATTCATTCCTTGCGCAGGACCTCAAACACCTCTGCAAAGTTCAAGTTATGCGTGCTGGGCCTGAAGGGAATTGAACCTCAATACGAGCTGCTCTCCCGCCTCGCCGATTCGAATCTCATTTCCTCCAGCCAGTTAAAACACCTACAACGACTCGGTGGTGGAGGGTCCGCGCCCATAACGTGAAGGATAGATTGGTCGCCGATAGCGGGAATGTTTTGAGCAAGGGATCGTGCCTTCTGTGTTCAATTTTAGACGATTATGCTGGCTGTGTTTATTTTCTTTTGCTGTACCGCTACTGTTCGTTCATTCTAAATTCTTTCAGACATGTGATGCATTATTTTCGGAGCTTTTTTCTGTGTCTTCCGAGACGACATTTGTTGTTGAACGACGGTAGGCACGGGTAGGCTGTACCGATCCCATCAATCACTGCGCCCACGACGCTGCCCTTGTGACCTGCTGCCTGCCCCGTTCTTGGGCGCTTAAGCTTCTTGCCTTCAGCCAAGTGCTCCAGACCTGCCGAATTGCTTATTCCGAC
The DNA here is from genome assembly GCA_029378375.1 of Mycena olivaceomarginata. NCBI lineage: Eukaryota > Fungi > Basidiomycota > Agaricomycetes > Agaricales > Mycenaceae > Mycena > Mycena olivaceomarginata. The sequence goes on along the minus strand of JARKIC010002723.1, from coordinate 37,608 downwards.
TCACAATGACCCGAACGGACTCGAAAGAACCCGTACTCGACGACACTCCCATTCCGACCCAGGTAACTGTACGGTACTTCCTGCGTCTTTCGTGAATGCTCACCCAGGTCCAGACATCTCTTCCCCCTCCGTACGACCCCCTTCCAAAAGAAAGAGACCCGGTTCCAAACGACGGAAATGACAGAAATGAAGATGTGCATGCTGGAACATCCACGCGTGCGGGAAACAATATCTCTATAAACCGAGCGTTCGGTGCCTTGAAGGGAATGCGATTCATCATCGACCCGAATATTCGCCTCCCAAAATCGCTCCTCCCCCCCCAGCCCCTCACAGTGTTCACAAAGCCGCAGCTCAACCTGAGGCTTACCGTCGATTTCGGCGCGATTGACGCGGAGGTGGATGTTCTCCCCGTTTGCTGCAGCACCTCTGCCCCATGGAGATGAAAACCCAGTATCGGCATTGGACGACGTCAATCTGCGTCTGAGGAAGAACGTGCATCTCAAAGCTAGCACGACGACAGGCAACATCGCTCTCCGTGTTGTATGTCCCTCACTCGGTGGCTCATTGTGAATCTAAATTAATCATGGCGACCGCAGACCGCGCCGCCAACAGCACCTATCACCTTACACGTGGAGACTACGTTCGGGCACGTCTGTGTCTATCTGCCCCTGACCACGCACGGCCCGCTCACCCTCTCGTCCTCCCTGCGTGCAGCGCGCCTCTCGCCGGCGCTCCGTCGCGTATGCACCCCGCTGCGCGAGGAGGGCCTGAAGACAAACTGGTTCGTCGGCGATATTGGCGCCTGGAGCACGAAAAGCGAAGTGGGCGACAAGGTAAGGATCGGTTCGGACTTTGGCAGTATTTGGGTCGGGTATGTCGGAGAGGAGGAGCCTGTCCCGTGCTACGAGTTGGGCCCCACGTTCTGGCACCCTCTGCCTCCGCGCCCGCCGCTGCTGGGGGTACCGTAGGCAGAAACGGGAACCCTCTCTTCCTGGCCCTGAAGATGATGGGTTTAATGTGGTTGGGTTTGTTGGGTTTGACCGCTGTGGTGACGCTCCTCAATGGGATCACTGCGGTAATATATCCTCCTCCTCCTCCTCCTCCTGCTGGTTTCGGGGGCATATTAGCATTATTGCGTGGGTGATGGCGTGAAATTGAATGAAGGTGCTGGGTTGGCCCCTAGTGACTCTACCCTTTCTTGTGTATCATGTATCAAGTCTGCAGGAGCAGGTTCATTTTTTCATTACTAATAGTACTGTTCGTCTAGATACATATATAGCTACATTGGTGCATGTGGATCGTATTACATAAATCAAACATAGTGATGTTGAGGACAGGATACAGCTGAGAATCGAACTCGGGTTCTAATTCTGACATCACCGTCGGGATATCTGGCAAACTTCGCGGCGGAATATTGTGCCGGACAACGGACCCACTAAGCTGGCTCATGATTCCGGAATTAGCATGTTCGTGCAGATTGAGGATGAACCGCAAGATCATGGTCACTGAGATGAAGCATTGGAAATTATGCATGGAGATATTGGGACGGAATGGACACGCACGAGTTTGCAAAGGTCGCGAGCGAGCCTGCAAATATGTACTGTACAGGAATGAGCCTGTGAAGTAATTATGCATCCAAGGAAGAAATTGCGGACCCCAGAATTTGCGAACTAACGGAGGGTTGAGTATCAATCGCAGTTCATGTTCCAAAGACAAGTGAACGCACGTAGTAAGAAGCTATGTTTACGAGGTTCGCAAGCGCCATTATCCTAAGATGTCGTCAGGTTAAAGCGTTGGGCAACGAAATTCCTTTTGACCCAAAATACATGGCACCTTTGTTCATGAATAAAATCAGTTTAAAAACAACAGAGGGGAGGGATTGAGCGCACCATCACGTACGACAAGCGTATACAGATTGGTTGAGGGAATCATCCGCCGTCGGGTGATATGTGCGTTGCAGACGGTGAATAGGAAGATGATTGTATCAAATAAAAAGAGCCCCTCCCAGAAGCCTGCCAGGTGTAGAAAATTCAACCGAACCAGTTACCGCAACACATTTGAAACATGAGACACAAACGACATTTGAACCACTTAATCTGAAATCGCCGGGGTAAAGGTGCAGTAGACACGTATTTTCCGACAAGTCGAAATGGCAACCGCCTAAGATCGTGGGGCAAGCCGCATGCTGCTCCGTGAATGAGGACAAAAAAAGGTGTCATGTTTGCTGCTTAGAGCTTAAGGTACGGACAAGGCGCGTACCACGCTGACCGCAACCACACTGAGCCCGATTACAAGGAGGAACCACAAAACTCGGCAACTGCAGCCGTAGAGAGCGTACACCCGGATTATCATGACAACTGTTCGAGTGGATCATGAAATTAGATAGAAAAATGGGATTGAAGAACGCACTGGATGCTATTGCTTGCGTTGCGACCAGAATGGTCTCTCGGAAGAAGCTGTACTGGTTGCATGTCTGGTGTGTTGGCCCTTGGGTTCAACCGTCAACAAAGTGTTAACTGGAAGCAAATAGCGATTCAAAGCACCTCCAGTGAGAGCGTCAAAAATGGGAGTGCTGAAACAGCGATTCCGCTAAAGAATCCGGAGTAGCCGTTGATGTAGAACCCGTACGCGCTGAGGGATTTTCGGTGTCTCCAGAGGAGGTTGATTTCGGTGTCTGTAGATAAATTTCCAAGATTCTGGGATGGGTGAATGGAGTAGTGGTACCTAAAGGTTATTAGATGGTCGGTGAATAGAATGGCTCGAACGCGAGTGAGCCACGGAGGATGAAAGACAGGAAAGGACCGCGTATGCTTCGTCTGCGGTGTGCTCCGCCTGGCGCGTCCGCAAGGTGCCTCGGTGAGAGATTGCGTGGCGGTGGAGAGGGACGCGAGCGCGAGGGTGTGTTTGGCGGAGAGCGCGCGCAGGGTGAGAGTCAGCTCCGCGACCGTCTCCCGCTCCCTCTAGCGCGCCTCCTCCGCGTTTGCTGTGGACAAGGAAGCGAAGGCGGAGGAGAACACCGAGCTCGGGGCGCCGGATTGCAGGGACGACGAGGGGGGTGAGGCGGGGTTGTCCCGGAGGACGCCGAGCTCGGCGCGCAGGAGCTTGTTCTCCGCCTCGAGCTGCGCGATGCGCGCGGTGTACGCCGAGGTGTCGAGGTGTCGAGCGCGTGCCGCTGGGGGTTTATCGATGCGGTGTGGGCTTTGTTCTGCAATTATTTTTGTCAATCCAAGTTCGTAGAGTAAAAGGTAGCTCAGCATAAGGGAATGAATGAATATCAGCGCCGGCAGTAAAACGACACAGCGCGTCCCCGTCCCGTGTCCCCGCCTTCTCGACGATGTGCATGCGTCGCAGCCCCAATCCGGATTGGAGGGCACCACCACGTGCGACCTGGGCGCGGTCCCTCTTGCAGCAGCGTCGACCCGACTGTGGGCACGCACACGCCGCAGTTAAGAAGTGCGGGATGAGACGATAGAGACGCCGAGCCCCCCCAACGACGGAACTGCACCCCGAGACAAGTGCGAGAGACGAGACGTGCCCTCTCCCTCCGGATATGCCAGTCCGCGGGGGTACCAGCTAGATACAGGTCAAAAAGGACCAGAGCGCCACCGTGGAAGCTCGGCAGCAAGACGAAAGACAGTGGACGATAATACACACCTGAAAACGCGCGACGAGGGCGCGCAGACTGGACAGTTCCTCGCTAAGGGGGTGGGACCCGCCGAGCGAGAGACCCGCAGCCGGCACCTCTACAGCCATAGTTCTAAGTGATCACTTAATGTTTCCCAGTTCCCCAAATGAAATGAATGATCAAGATTCCAGCCCAAGAAGCCACAAAGCCAAAGTCAGTCCACCGAAGCCCAACTAAGTTTAACGCCAAAGCGAGATGTACTGCGAAGCTGACGTGAAGGAGGGATTATCTGTGTTGTGCGTGTTTGGCAATCGCCCTCCGCAGCACGCTGCTTTTGGGAATTCGATTTCCATTTCGGGCTGCCACGCATCCTCTTGGCTGAGCTCGAATGGCGGAGAATACAGGCTCGGTGGCGGGTGGTCCGTGTGCACCCAACTTGGCGTAGTCGTTCCGTATTTATCTGGAAGTTGCCTGTTCGATTCGGGCCGGAGTCGTACGTTTAGTATGGAGGTTTAATTTTTTATGCTCCTCTGTCGTCTTTCTAAACGATTCCCAGATCGCCTTCAGCAAAACAGTGGAGAATGCTGCGGGAACACATCCCTACCTGACCCCTCCGTGCCATCTCCAACCACGATGCCAATTGGATGCCAATCAGATGCGCATCAAATGTCATGGGAGTCCGGATCCGCTGTCGTTCACCATTTCCATTGCGCTCTTATTCGCTTGACTCAGTTCCAGTCCTTCCACCGACTCGGTTGCGGATGGTCCGCGTACACAGCAATTGATTCTGGAATTCTGGAAGTATGTGGAAACCGTCTGTTCGATTCAGGCCTGAGTCATTCCCGGTCTCAATGTCAATTTTTTGTTTCTGTTTTTTTTGTCTCTGTCTGTCCCATCTTTTGGAAGGAGTACTCTAGGATCCGGTGTCTGTCCACTGAACGATTCATTCCTTCAGCAGGACCTCAAACCCCTCTGCAAAGTTCAAGTTATGCGTGCTGGGCCTGAAGGAAATCGAGCCTCAACACGAGCCGCTCTCCCGCCTCACTGACCTGGATCTCATTTCCTATGTACAACGACTCGGTGGCAGAGGGTCCGCGCCTATAACGTGTAAATCAGCGACAACGACCACATGGTATATGGGAACCGTACAGACTCGGTGGCGGGTGCCCGCGTCCACGAAACTCGGGATCAGTTTCGATGAGGTTGCATGTGGATTCAGTCGTCCATTCGATTCAGGCCCGAGTCGTCCGGCGGTTGAGATACAGTATTTAAAATTTTTATGCTCGTCTTTTTCTCGTTGTGTCTCACCAATTCCCCAAGGCGATCAACGAAATAGTGAAGAAAGCTATCGGAGCCCTTCCATCCGCTCGTCTCCGACGTATTCACGATGTGCATCAAATCTCAATGTGCGTCCCCTGTCATTCGCAATTTCCTCTCACCCATTTCACTCAGTTCCAGCCTTTCCACCGATCCAGGTGCGGATGGACCGCGCCCACACAACTTGCTTGTTTCGCTGCAATGCGCGTGGACACCGCCTGTTCGAGTCAGGCCCGAGTCGTAACTGAGATCGTTGACTTTTTTGGCCGTTGTGCGCGTCTTTCCCATATTTTTGGGGAAGGGCTCGCTCAACGATGTGCAGCTGCACAAAATGGCAAAGCAGCAGGAACACATAAATTCGGCCCCCCCTCCAACATTCCCTCTTGCTTGGATCATGTCAAATCTCCAATGTGCGTCACCCGGCCTCTCCCAATTGTGTTCTTGTCCGTTCGAGGGAGGTTCAGCCCATACAATGACTCGGGAGCGGACTGCCGGCACATTCAAATGTTTCAACGCATTTGCATGTGGACACAGCTTGGGCGACTCAGGCCCGAGCCGTGTTGATGCAAATGCGTGTTTTTTTTTTTCGGTTGCAGTTCTTCCCATCTAAGATTTTCTCAAAGAATGGTTCGTTAATTTCTGAACCATTCACCAGGGCTTCCAGTGGCTAGTGCAAATATTTACCAGACCTCCCGATGTTCTATAGGGCGTAACCTGTGACCGCTGACCCGGTCATCGCTCGATCGGGTCTCTGATCGCTCCCGGTCAGCCACTTCCAAACTCCGCTTGGCTGGTGCAGAGCCTACAGCCCGCCCGATCGTCGCCTCCGCTCAGGTCAGAGAGTTTTGGGTGGGCCAGGTAACTGATTGAGCTTCCGTTTATGGCACTTTCCCTCTTTTCAAACCTCCGGTGTCCAATAAAGGAAATTTTGTATTCCGGGGCAAGTCCTTCCCTCTTCTTTCTCGTCGTCTCTTATTCGCTGCCTGAACCTTTCCTCATCAAAACTGGTGCGCTTCTATGCTTCTATTTTCTTCACACAGCCGCCCGGACTGGGAGTTTCGTCCCGTCAGCCTGGTCAGCCTGGTTTTCATGATGTAGATGGATTCCGAGCACCGGAGGTCGGAATCCATCTACGTCAGAGGTCTCAATGTCCAGCATCGACATGCGGACCGCTGGTGGTTCTTCCATCACAATGCTCATTGTCACTGGATATGTTCAATACCGAAATTATCAAATGGCCGGACCATCAAATTGACGAAGAATTGGTTCTTGACCACTACACGTGGCTTCATCCACGTATTGTATTCCGCCTCCAATGCCACTGGATCGTGATAGGGTGCTCAATGATGTTCTGCTGGACCCCGGCGGTATTTCCTGTCCTTCTGATGGCAGTTCACCGTTGCCGTCTCTCTGATCTGCTGCCATTCATCTCTCAAAAGTAACAAGCTCCCACCTTTATCACTCGCAAATGAATTATTTCTTGGTGTTGTTCCGAATGAACTGAAATGTCAGCAACGGCCCTTAGGTCAGCTGGACCACGTCCACACCAGACACAACAGCAGCCATCCCTAGGTGTTGAGAGAGAATCCGTCACCGCTCAAATAGCGCATGACCGTGCGTCGAGGATCCAAGAGGAGGATGTGGTCAACCGGGCCAGCATCCATAGGTGGTGAGCAACCCATGCAGAAGAACCCGAAGATATTGCAGTGAGAGTACTGCAACTATGCACCAGACCCTAGTGAGAGGAACCCGCTCCGGGTGTCTCGAATAGGGGCTTCGGGTTCTGGATAGGGGTTTGGGGTTGCGTCCCAAGAACCCGAGAGGAGGAACCCGACTCAGGGGTACTCCAAACAGGGGTTCCAACTGGATCCAAGACTGAGGGGTGCCTGAGGGGAACTCAGGCGAACCAGTCTCTGTACAACCCTGCCAGGGAACTAGTGTGATGATCTCTTCCCCTTGTTAGGTAGCGTCTCTCCTTGCCGCTACCTAACGGGCCAGATCCAACAACTGCTAGGTCGAGATCCCAAGGCAAGAGACAGAGAGTAGGAGTTCTGGTGTTGTCGAGCGAAAGGGGAGCGAAGGCAAGACCAGAACAACGAGATGAGGACAAGAGCACTCCAGGCTCAAGTCCAAGAACCAAGCACTCCAGCCAAAGTAAGGCCTGTGAATAGACGAGGTAGAATCTACTGTACAGGGGAGATTCTACCGAGTTTATATACCTTTCTACATAAATTAAATACGATCGCGATCGGTTACTGTATCCAGCATTAAGGAACATTAATGCTGATGCTCCTAGTCCCTATATGTTATCACCACAGCATCTAGGGGTCACCAAGGAGTCATGAGCATAAAGGAGTCAACAGGTGGCACCCAGGGGACACCTGTCGCCATTCAGGAGTGTAGTCGTCTTGGCAGGGATATCAGGAGTGAATATCCACCAACATAAAGGAGTGTAGTCATGACCCATTGGATATGGTCATCGGCACAAAGGAGTCCGGGTTGCTAGTGCACAGAACCCGGGTTGCATGTGTATGGTGTCATGCCATCGTCGTATAGAGTCCCGGGTTACTGCAATAAGAACCCGGGTGATAAAGTGGTGAGGAATCCATGTCTGCATGGATTCTGAATAAAGGTCCAAGGGATGTTCATGTCCCTGAGGGTCGAGTGAGTGTTGTGGGCCAGGGAATAACCCGATCAAGGACGGGTTATTCCCAAAAAGGAATGTGGTAGAACCCGAAAAAGGATATCTGCGATGCTGAGTCAGGGTGATTCATAACATGAAAGATCTCATGGTTATTGAAGACTCAATGATTGCTCGCTGCGATCCAAGTGTTGGATTGTTCAACTTAGAGAAGAAAATCGGGATCTTGTCATGCCAATGATTCGACGTGGTATCAAGGGCCATTTCATCAAGACCTCCCTTCTGCCGCTGTGGAAGGGTCGCTCGGCTCCCTGGTCGCCTCTCCCCATCACACGGTTTACACCTGTCATGCAGAAATATCCAACCAGTCACTAATTATTTTATCTCACTCCTTCCTCATATCTTTTCAACGATTTACTCTCATACTCACTATTTTCCTCCCTTCATACTCCCAGACTCATTACACAGCTGCGCGAGTGTCTTTGACCTCATTCCACTGTCAAGCCGATACAATTCCGACTTTAAGATCAATTACTCGACCATGCAAGAATCATCTGTTATTGAGCTATCGGACTTCTCTCCCTATCATTTACTTATATCTCTCTTGCATCACAGACTCTTTATTTATTCTCACTACGTACTGCCAACGCGACGTGCCAGACCCGAGTCGTCGGCCTTCTCGGACTACGCCGGGGATCGAGCCGACAGTGGCATGGGCACCCACTTGTCAATGCTGTGGGGGGCAGCATGCTCTCCCTATTCCGTCTTTGCGTAGCTCCCGGATGGTTAGAATGACAGAGGATGTGCATTAGCTGAGGATTCCCTCATGGACACTTTATTTAGTTGTTACGATCGGACACTTTATTCCTATCTGTTTGTACAGTTAGGGGACCTCTCCTTGCTTCCTACCACCACAATGCACCCACTCTTTTGATTATCTTCGCGCCTCTGAATGTTCTCTTTGAGCTGAGTATTCTATTTGATTCTCTCCACATTCTACACTACACCTGGTCAGATTCATATCCCCGGATCATCGCACACTTGCTCCTCGTCTACCCGATCTCTGCCAGCACGACCTAGCCCACTCTGGTCCACCCAGCAACCGACCTCATCTTCTACACCGCACCATCGACACCTTCCAGGCGAGCCTGTGACCCCGCTGTTGAGAGCGCCTTCGAGGATTTTTTCCTGTCCTAAATGCTTGTACTGCTTAGGAATTTATCGCTCCTTCCTCTGCTCCCCCCAAATAATTTGCCCCTCATTCGTTGACTTTCATTGTTCATAGTTCTATAACTAAATCTTATCTTATGACCAAGCTAATTCAATGCTTTGTGATGTGAGCTGGAATTGTCGAGAACACCAAGAACTGGTAGCGGGCCCTGCCACTCGTCGGCCTACCAGCTTTATGAAGCAATTTTCGTCGTCACCGTCGCCGACGACATTTTATTTGATCGCCTCTGATCGCGACGTCAACGGCATGTGTCCGAATGTGCTCATCGTGCAGTACAGCGACGGCAGTACAAAACAATTGGTTGAAAGCTTTAAAACCCACCGTGAGATGATATATTGAGGTCGCCTGCGGCATTTCGGTTTTTATATATCATGACAGTTCGGCTCTTAGCGATCGATGATATATCCCTCTCCCACACTACAAACGCGCACCATAAACTAATTCATCTTCCATGTTCTTCAACACCCTATTCAGGGCAAAGTGAAAGTATAACTGTATGGAGCTCTGTATCCATGTAAACAGATTTGAAAAACTCTGAGGGCGGCACTTTCTCCATTAAGGGTGGGAGTGGCGGGACTTTCACCCACTGCATTCAGGCCCTTCCTCGGTGCAGCTTGCCGAGCTGCACTGCCATGGGTCACGCTGAGCCGAGGCGTCGCGACAGAGTCTACCGTGATGATGTCGGCAGACCAACGTCGCGCTATACCGCCATGAGTCGAGGCGGGGTCGGCAGACCCTGCCGATCATGCCCTACTTACCTGCACCTGCAGATTTTGTAAATGTCAGCACAATATTTCTGAAGCTTGCCTGTGCTGTGGAAATGTACCCCATACATCCCGAGTGCCCCGACGAACCTAGCGCTGCGATACCGTAAGTTGTTATTGACGGGAGAAGTAGGTGAGGGCTGTACAGGTCATTACGGTAGCGGCCTGTGGCGCCTAGATCTCGGCAATTGATGGCCGCCGCAAAGGCCGATTTGCGGCCAACAACAAAGTACTTGTAGCGTTCCAGAATCATATCACAATCTCCGAAACTGTGAGGGATAGCAAAGAATTTATGAATTTCTAGCTAGGTAGGCGCAGCTCGGCAGACTCTGCCGACCTTGGGTCCACCGAGCTGAGCCGAGGCGCCTCGGACGCAGCATGGGCCGAGGAAGGGCCTGAATGCAGTGACCGTGCCTGCAAGAATCGATTCTGAACAGGTGTCTCAGGGTCAGATTAAAACTCCACTTCTTCGGTCCTCAAACATTACTAGTAGCTCCCGGTGGCGAGGGGGAATACCCAATTAAATTCTCTTCAAACGATATGTGGAATGTCCGCTCCTCGATTGAGGCCCGCGATCGAGATGTCCGCCGACGTCCTCCGAATCTTTGCCGATTTAGTCGAAGTAACAGTATGCAAGTGTGCCTCAATTTCTCGGGTTTCTTAATTGGGTCGTTCTCACGCACGGAATGGAGCGGCCACCGGCATATATGGACAAAGTACGCCGCAGCCCAGGGGCAGGGCGCGCACATAGCACCTCGTAACTCCAGCATTATGAAGACACGGACAACATATATAATCCGGTTCGATTTGCCTGCATCTCTAGTACCAAGTTTCCTTCCCACTTCTGAAGCCCTCTAGTGTAATGCTCTTCTCTCTCAAATCTCTTTCTTGCGCCCTGGCCTTGCTGCCGTGGGTCGTCGCAAATGTTCAAGATATTGAAATGCGTGGTACTATGCCCCAATTCCTTGTGGTTCTTCGTCATAATAATAACACAAAAACTACCGCAGACAACACCGTCAAAGCTCGAGTAGATTCTTCGTCCTATCTGCTTGAGCAACGCTCATTTTTTGACTCTTTTTGAGGTTGTTGACCCGGTGATCATGATCAATCCCACCGATGCAAATTTCGGCATCTCAGCGATGGCCCCAGGACGTTTTGTGACGTCGGCGGATGGGACGAAAATTTTCTCAGAGGCTCGCGGTGATCCTCTGAAACCCGCGATAGTCTTCATCCACGGATTCGCACTGGGAGCGATGGCTTTCAACGAAATCTTCGATGATCCTCTGTGGCTCCTCCAAGTATACATGGTGAACGAGCCTCATTTCTAGATTCAATTTAAACTATGGTTGATCGGTAATATACAGGTGCGCTACGATACTCGTGGTTATGGGCGAAGCGACAAGCCGACTGATCCGGCCGCCTGGGTCTCTCAGCGGCTTGCGGACGACTTTGACGCGGTGGTGCAGAGTTACAATTTGAACCGGCCATTTGTATTGGGATGGTGAGCCCATTTTTCTTTGTCAACACCATACTCAGCTAATCACGTATCGCGGGGCAGGAGCCTAGGAGGTCCAGTCCAGCATTAGCCATTTCTTCCAATGTCTCACAACGATGTTCATGCAGGGCCTCATATTGCAGATATTTTATCCTTTCATCCCTCAAATTACCTCTCCGGTATTATATATGACGCAGCCTTCCCCAGTATGGATACCCTCTTTACCGTCGGCTCGCCTGCTGCCATTGCACTCGTGCCGGGGCTCATTGAAACGACCAATGTCACCCAATTCCAGACCAGTATAATTGACTTCATCAACCTCTGCCACCCTGCCCTCGAGTGGAACTTCTACCTTGCCTGCCTCGGCGACAGCATGGTTCAACCGCGTGCCGCCACCGAACTTGTGCTGAATCGCACACAGAACAGCACCGGCCTGCTCCAGGCCGGGACCTCAGGGGCTTTGCCGTTGTTGGCGATCTTCTGTGCGAATGATAAACTCATCCTCAAGCAGCCCGTACTCGATGCAATTGCGGGGTGGCAGAAATTGACCGTCGTCACCCTCCCGAACGCAGAGCATTTCACATGGATAAGCCAACCGGTGCTCTTTAGAACGACAATCTTACAGTGGATTTCTGGGAATGCTTAGCTTCGGGTAAGTTTCGTTCTGGTACACTGAAATTTGATATTGATGCGCCAAAGGTAAATGATGTATTGGAAAGGATACTGGTTTAGTCAAATGCAGTCTGGCCATTTCCCTGTATTCTGCAGTTTTGTATCAGCCACCCTGTTTTTCTCGTCGTTCTTCCGTGAATTATTTCGCTCCACTCTATCCCGGCACTGGGGACAAAACACGGCAGTGCCGCATTGATGGAAAAACTCCCAAGATGGTTTGTCTCCCAGCTCTCTCGTTTGCATCGCGCCACATCTCCGGAGCAACGAGGATATTTAGGAGAAGGTAGATATCACAGAACACGGCTGCTAGGTGCCATAAATAGAGAGGATGAAGTTCTAGAGCAAGCTTGAAAGCGGCAGGAAGATGATCCGAAGTCTCGGAGGATCGAATGATACAAAAACAAAAATGCACGGCGCGCGAAGTAATAGGCGCGCGCGCGCGGAGCGCTCTTATCGAGGGCCTCGGTACTATAACGAGTACGAGTGCGACAACGGGGAGAGGTACGTCGCGGCGTTGATGGCGGAGAGACCTTCACATCTCCCGCGCACGCGACGACCAGCAAACGAGGGCATCCGCCGCCTTGCTGAAAACTGGACGTCCACGGACAAACCACGCCGTCTGGGCGCGGCGCACAAGCCGCAGTAGCCATCGCCAACGAGACGGCGACACCACTATACAACACGCAGCACGCCACGGCAGCTATTCAACCGACGACGTGCGACCTCAAACGCGCGCAGACGATGAACAAACAACAGTGAGTGGGGGAATGATATATCACCATCTCTCGCGAGAGATTGTCCGTGATACATCCAGGTCTCTGGGCCAGAGACGCAGCTGATATATCATCCTAGAGGTGGCTCCCTTTGGGGGTAAGCAACAGCAGGCACTGCCCGCCATTGCCGGCGGTCTTGAGGCCATCGAGATCGTCGTCAGCCACGACGTCGAGCTGGGGGCAAGTGTTTTTCAGGTGTTTTCTCGCTAAAAAATGTGATTTGCATCAGATACATCAACCCTAATCAATCGGAGCATGTACCTTCGGGACAGCACCCCGCCGCGCATCAAATGTCGGCCCCCTTCCTCGTGGACGTTATCGGGAGATGCGTGCTCGCCGTTGACAACGACGTCGAGCCTGCCAACCACGATAACCCAATCAGGAAATTATCCCGACTAACCCGCACGAAACGCTGGGCTCATTTCTGGATCATTCCCGCTGAAAGTTTGGGGATTGAAAGGTACAATTAACATCTACTACACAGAGAGACAGCCTAAAAAGGGCTGGCAGGAAATATATAATGAGCGGATCATTCCTCTGCACTACCCGCTGCATTCCAGCGCACCTGGGTGCAAAATTTGCACCATGGCCTTGTATGCGCAGGCGGTGGGGTGTCCGTCTGCGCTGGCACCTTCGCACGCTCCAGGGCAGCCACTGCTGCAGCGCGACCGATCACTCCCACCATGTGTCGGAGCTCTCCCAGTCCGGCGGACGGACGCTTCACCTGCACCTCTCAATGCCATATCCATTCAGCGTAACACGATTAATCGAATGAACAGCGTGCACGGGACGACGCAGCAACTCCGCCCAGTATGGCGTCGACCTGCCGCGCACACTGCATGACCTGCGTGCTCTTCTCCATATGCAATCCAGGGGACCGAGCCCACCATCGCGGCAGCCTGGTACCGGGTGGGTAGCGAGATCCTGGGCAGTACCACCGTAAGCTGATAAAATGATCACCCACACGGCGCGGCGACCCCTGCGCGCACTCCGCCCGCAGCGGGACGTCTATCGGGGTCGAGAGGTGCAGACGTCACGACTGCTTGACATACCGTAGGAAGGAACAGGGGCTTCGGAGGAAGACACGCACGCCTGTACGAGATGGCTTGCATAGCAAGCGACGAAGCCGAGGGTGAAAGAGTATGTGCTGTCTTCTTGTACCAATTACACGCTGAGGTGACTTCAAAGCGAAATTTTGACGTGTTCTCTTCATCATGTCGCTTTCAGCGTTTCGAGAGAGCCCCGACGAAGGCCATTGCTCGGGGAAGCTCGAGCGAGGGTGGAGGGAGTGAGCAAAAGAGGTGTTACGCGTCATAGTCTTGGCATCGGCATCGACGGCAAGGACCGGGCCACCCTTCCCGGCTGGATGAGCACACACCGTTTACCTTCGTTTCAGTCTCTACCGGATTCAACAAAAATTCTGAATAGACAGAACTTTTTAGAATCACCAGCCATATCTGCCCATGCGATATTGGGTTTGCTAGTTCAAAACTAGTTCTGAACCGCGCTTCCCAAATGAGGTTGGAATTCACCGGTATTGCCTCACCAATTTTCCGGAAGGCCGGCGTTTATGGCGAGGAGAATGCGGAGAAAAGTTCTGTACAAAATTTTAAAGACTCAAGGTAAGACAGAAATGTGTGGTATTTGAACGCACACGAACATCAAAACGTGCCAATATCTTTATAGACCATCTGGATGAGGTTCGGGAAATATAGTTATAAATTGATAGACTTCCACTGTACTCGAATACCAAAATCTGAGTGCAACGATTCAATTTTGCGAGCAGCATATAATTTTGAATTCATCAGTCGCATCAATAGTGGCTAAATCAGTCCTGGAGCTCATTCAACCAACAATCGTCTACCGAACAACCAAGATGGCCACCACATATTGTGTCCCATACCTACAAATATCATTCATGGGCTCATTTTATACCCTTTTCTTGCTGTGTGGCATTTTCATTGTGCTCCTTGATGTCAACCCAGACGGAACCTGGTTCAAACTTGAACTTTTGGCTGGATGGATGTTCGATTGACAAATAGAATGCTCAAGCAGCGTTATTGTTGCGCGATTCCCGAGCACGCAATCCACCTATGATGTATAAACCCCTCATACATGGCATTAAGAGAATCTGCTGCAGGGTTTTGTGCAGAGGGCGAAGGTTTGTTTAATTCGGAATCTTCCGAGGGCGTGCCGGGCGGCCGAGCCAATGGAATCAAACCATCAGAGCGGGCGCTTGTTCTGAGCATTAAGCGCCAACGTACAAAGTCGTGGCAAAGACCTCGGAATCGAAACAGTAAACGAAGATCCAAGTGTTCGTTCGGAAATTGTGCTTCATAGATGTAGCCTGTGGCGACAATTTACATGTCATGTGGATTTACAAGATATATATTGCACAAAGGCGGCCCTGAAATGGTGTGCATAGAAACATCTGGGTCATTGCAATGGAAGGAAGCAGTAGCAAGGGAGCAGCACACCAGACACGCCTGTGTGCTGATCAGGGCGCTGAGGACGGGGGCCGGCAGCACAACATGAGAAGACCAACATGCACAAGCAGCATTTTTGTGGAGCGAGCAATGTACAGTGAAGCAGGTAGTGACCCGCACCGAACGGGTGGGTGAGTGTCCTACAGGGGTAGCGAGTGCCGAGCAGCGGTGGAAGGCGGCGGAAGGCGGGCAGTGGGAAGCGGGCAGCAGGAAATGGCGGGCAGTGATGACCAGCGTCGAGCAGCAGTGTCGGGATGCGGACAGCGTACAGCGAACAGAAGGCGGGTTAGGTTCAAGCGAGCCGGTTACCGCAGGTCCGTGTGGCTCGCATGAGCTACGGTGCTGGTGTAAAAGTGCGGAAAAATGCTGTGGTGAAGGCAAGAAGGACAGAACGAAGTGGTACAGCTTTTGATTTGTAGTACTACCCCAGAAAGAGCAGGAAAATTGCGGAAAGATACCAGTAAACGGCGAGCGCGTGCTGCTGCTACTGCGTGCCACGGCGCAGCTGCAGGAGCCGGTAGAGCCGGTTAACAGTCGAGGCAAGCCGAGGAATGAGCCAGGATGGTGTATAGATCAGTCCAAAGAGCAGAGATCCGGCGGACGAGCGAATGGCAGCAAGCAGAAGGGGTGCTGGTGAGTCTACGCAATCCACCCAGCAATTTTTGCATGTCCGTGATGTCCGTGATTTGTCCGTGATGGCCGCTCGGCCTTCCCAATCTGAACATGCTCCGCCAAGTTGAGTGGTTCAACGGCGGCACAGACACATATCAGAGATAAAGAATGGGGTGATTGTTAGAACAACATAATAGAACCCTCCCACCTGCAATGCTTGTGCTCAGCGGTACTGACAATTTTAATAGGAATAAAATATTGATTTGTTTGCATCGGCCAGGGTAAATGGTATATACAAACGCGGATTGAAGAGCGACAAGGTTACTTAGGATAACGGTATTGAAAGTTCCACGAATTTGACTTCCCCTACTGCTGAGTACACTCGGTTCGGTCCTCTTGCTGGTCTACTGTGACACAAAAACGGAAGAGGGCGGAGGGGGATGGGGTCGAGAAGCCACCACGCAAGACGTGCGCCAGGAGGAGCTAGGGCAGCACTGCTGGCGCAGGCGGTGATGCCAACGCCAACACGCCTCCCAAGCGCCATTCGAAGCGCGCCCCGGAAGCAGCACCGCCGCCCTGAATCCTGCACGCTCTCTGTTGCCTCCATGGTTTAAACGCGCTACTGTCAACCGGTACCTATGCCCCACATGCAGCTTAAAATTTCTACAATAATGTAGTGTTCTTTTCTCGTCTCTCAATGTATTTATTCTTTCATATGGAAATTGACTTATGGTATTCTAAGATACACGGGGAGTATTGTAGGTAACTGGCTGTTATTCTTACTTATATATGAAGCCCTTGCATGTGTGAATATACTCGATTATTTTCGCGATTTTACCTGTATTTCTGCGCCCAAAACACATGAGTTCGGCGGGCGGGGGCGGGGATTTGATGGAAGTGATGGGAAAGGTCGGGCGCGGCGGGAAGTGACGTCGGCGCCTATTTCTGATGGCACCGACGGTGTATTGATGGCAGGGCGGGTGCCCCGCCCGCCGTAGTACCTATAAACGTAGGCGGGGAGGAAATAGGGTGTATTTAAAGCGCCCACCCGCGATGGCTCAAAAGCCCGCTAGTTAGCCGGGGATACCATATGTATCTCCCCGGCTAACTACCGGGGTTTCTTGGGCCGTACAGGTTCACCGATGGTATGTCTATTACTTGATTTTCCTTTTCATTCCACCCATCCACATCCATTGTAGTGTCAAGTCTATCTCCAAGAGGATGGTCCCAAATTTTGGGACAAGCTCGACTCCACCCTTGCCGGAATCCGCGCCAAAGCAAGCGGCGATGCCAAGATGATTGCGCAGTGCGTGCCACGACTATTTTTTAAAAATACCTTGATCACAAACTAACCCGTTGTGTTGGTGCAGGGCCTTCGTCACATTCTCGAGAAGGATCAAGATCTTCACGGTGTCAGGGCGGAACTACAGCATTGCGGACAGCGCCGTCGAAAAGCTTCAGCAGGAAGTCGATGATATCATTGATGCAAACACACTGAATACGGCGACCTCGGGGGCAGCGCCGATTGCAGCGTAGCTAGTTATTTATATGCTCTGAATATATCTGATTGCAGCTTTCATTTGCGACTGGCTACCAGTATCTAAAATACGCTGAACACACTGGGCTGGCAGAGCTGCTGAAAACCAGCCCCCTGGACCGGCTGTCCTCCAGCCGCACCTGGGGTCGTGCTGGACCCATTTGTGACGTGGGCTGGAAACCAGGACCGTGTCGGGCAAGTTGCCCCCAGTCTCTACCGAGATGTGGTAGATATCTCGGCTCCACCTGGAGCCAACGTGTGTGCCAGCTGGCGGTGTAAGCAAAGATGACGTACTTCGCAAGATCTCCGGGAGGTAGCTAAGCAAAAATGACGTAGCATAGACGGCCATCAACGTTGCCGCAGGTTTTTTGGCGAAGAGATCAGAGAGGTTAGTGCTGATGTAAACGAAAATGACCAAAAATGTCGTTTACTGCAAGTTGCGAAAAATCTCTATAGAAACCCTTACAGGCTAAAGGTAGCGGCAATCTCGATCAAAACTCGATAGGATGCGCAACTGGGCGGAGCCCGGAGGTAATTGGACGGAGCACAAGGTAGGCAGAGTAGCAGTTAGCGCACAAGTCAGTGTGTGCAAACTGTGGACTCAAAATGCAGGGACAACTTCTCCAGAAAAACACGGAAAAAAGCAACCGCCATTGAACCGGCGGAACCGCCACCCGGATCACATGGCATACAGTAGGCGAGAATTAAACTATGCAGTGTTTATAATCGGAATGTTCCCCAGCGCGCATGGGACGGCAGGATGTGCACCAACAGTAGCCAAATCTGTCGGAAAGATTATCAGTATATATCCTTTACAGCAATGCCAGCGTTGAACGCACGTTATAGGCGATGAACGTCTTGGCATCTTCCGCTGTGGTGCGGTACCGATAGAACCGCCACCCCACCGCCACGCCGAGCACGACGAGGAGTAGCTGACTGCTCGGACCCAAACCCCACACATGCCCCAGCCCGGTCGACCAGAGGCCGAGGGCAAGGAAGGTGTAAACACGGGAGAACTTGGGGGCGTATATCGGCAGCGTCACCCGCCCGTTGGCGACGTCGCCCTCGACGTCGGAAAAGTCCTGCGCATGGATTGTCGTGAAGATGAGGAGGGCACTGCACACGATGGATTGGAGCCCGATGTGGTCGAGCGGCGGCGCAATATCTTTACACGTAAGCCGATTGTCTGCGCCTTATATGTCTGTGACGCACTCATAATCGTGGTCGCGCCGAATTCGAACGATGCGTAGCCGATGGAGTTGATCAGGTTCTTCGTCACCCAGGTTTTCGCCCAGCCGTATTCATCATGGGCGACGAGTGCCGTGGTCAATGTGAGGCTGCACATGACCACACCACTGCCAAATGGAAGGGAGCTCAAGACGCAGAGTACCACCAGCGCCCAGCGCAGTATAGTTGCGGAATCCTGTGATATCCTGCCGGCAGGAAGCGGTCGCCATGGCCGGTTTTTCGAATCCTCCATGGTGCTCTTGTACTGGTTGGAGACGTCGACCTCCAGGAGGTTGAGCCATGTCCAAAATATGGCGTAGAAAAGTCGGCCGAGGGATTGAACGGGAGCTGCCGCACAGGCAAAGACCGTCTGCTCCTCTTTGTCAGCTTGAGCACTGGGGCAGCTGTTTTTACTCGCCACTGGAAATACGATAGTTTTGAAGTCGGTGTAGGTGAACAGAAAGAGAGTCCACGAGAAATCTTTCAGTGAGGACAGTATTTGCGGCATCGCGATAAATTTTAGGCATAGTCTATTCATTCATTTTCACTTTATATCAGCTATCCCTCATACATTCCCGGCCTCATTCGAAAAATCCAGAACACGAAGTGCAGTGGGTGGATCATCATTCAAAGGAAGTCACGAGGCTGAAAATAACCGTTACATTTTAGTACGAAGCTCCGGGCTCATTTACTTATCCCGTGTGTATGTGGCTGGGCGACCCTGATGTCGGCCGTGGCAGTTGAGGTACTTTGCATTTTCTCTGTATCGGATACATTCCCGAATGGAACCGAACCCGTCGTCCATTAGAAGCGTAGTTTTTCATGAATAGAAAATTTTGAACTTTTGGGCCGGAACAAACCCAAACGCCGATATACGGAGGGCCAGACCATTCAACCATCTCGTTTGCGGGAAAATGTGGTTCGCCGAAATTTGAGGTCAGGCCGGAACATATTTGAAAACCTTTTACAAATGGTGAAAACTGTTTTTATTTTCGTTTAGCGTGTTTGCCACAGCTGGAAAACGGTAAATAAACGGTTTGAATTCGACGAAGACCGCTGTGACCCGCGACACCGACCGATAGCGGGGTGCGTAACCCGCGACTTCAGATTTGAATGTACAGTACTTACCCCCTGACGGCAGATAAAATGATGGCAATTTGCAGTTGTTCTGGATTGTTCTGCAGATAATAGAACCAGGCCGGTCAAAACTATTGAGAATATATGTATACAGGCCACTGATGATCTCCCGCTAACCCGAGTAAAGATGCGGAACCCCTTTCCAGGGGAAGGATTGACGATCTTCTGGCGGGAGAACGTCAATTCGAGAGATGGTCAATGCGGGAGGTAGCCAATGCGGGAGATGGTCAACGCGGGAGATGGCCAATGCGGGAGATGGTCAATGCGGGAGATGGCCAATGTGGGAGATGGTCAATTAGAAGCCTGTTGTGTAAGTTTTGACGAAATATATCCCCCTCCACACTCATGAGTTCCAGGGAACTTAAGTTCATTTACTGTACTGTGCCTACTACTCTGCTACCTGTATCTACATAGAATTTAGGACTTTATCTTGTCTTGAGCTCATGCAGAAGCTAAGTTTTGACAGAACTCAAGATCACATAGGAATATATATAAAGAAACATGATCAAGTACTTGAGTCACCACGAACGAGTACTCAAGTCCCGTAGAACTCAGGTTCGCCGCCAAACTTGAGAAATCACCCAAGACTTGAGTACGGCCCAGTGCCACTCACCAAAAAGTCACGGTGGCGCAGGCGGCGAGAGAGTACACAATGTACACGGGGGCGGCAGCAGCGGTGGTAGAACACATTGAGTATCCAGCTGAGTAGTGGTGTGATGAAAGGTAAGATGAGTGAGGGTGCGAGTCACGGTGTCACTCACCAAAGAGTCAGAGTCAGAGCAATCGTAAAAAGGAAAGGCGAGCAAGGCCGACATGAAGTCTGGCGTGCACCGAGGGTGTACCTGGCGGTCAGTTCGCTGGGCTTGCTCGTCATTGTCCCGCGTGGGTAGTGGACGTTGAGGAAGAAGGAAAGGTGATGGGTCACCAGAGTGACCGTGACTGCACAGCATCATTTCCATTTTCTCTCAAGTCTTGACTTCACGTCGGAATTTGAGGGTGGCATGACCCGCTGGTCTCCACCAACCACCGTTCATGCTACAACCACCAAGCAAGCCCTCGCCGATCCTCGCCCTCCTGCCCAAGCTCCTCCAGCTCGTCACCATCCACCTCACCACTGCCCCGCCAAACCTCGGGCCCCCCGCTGCGCTCCTCCGTCTCCTGTCTGTGCGTCTCCCACTGCACGCACTCCTGGGCTGATCAGCGCTCTCTTCAACTTGGTGGCGCTGGGGTAGCGATACCCGAGCTGCGTAAACTGACTGCAAGATGTATTAACGAGAACCACGGGTTTTGAAATCTTTCCTCGGGTCAATTGGCTACGTCTGCTACTGCGGCGGCACCACCGTAATCCTCGGTACACATGATCCTCTTCCTTGATCAACAACCTTGCCCACTTTTACACAGACCACGGAAATCCACTCTCAATTGTTTGTATCACGGCTATCGCTACGGGGGGTGCGCGTATTTCCATTGTCGATTTCTTCGTGGTCTGACGGATGAATAATACCAGGGCCACGCGCAGGACTTCCGCGGCCGCTTCGGCGACGCTGCCATTGGATGCAAGACTCTGCCCTTACTCCTCCCACCCTGCATCGCATGCTGGTTGCTAGCCCTCCCGATGACTACCTGAACCGCCCTCCTCATCCGCCTCTGGACCCCACCACACGTGGCTTCCGTCCTTCTCGGCCTCCTCTGTCTCACCTCGGGCACTAAGTTTATCTGCAACCACTCCATTGAGGTGGATCTCGATTCCTATTGGTACTATAACGTGTGTCGTCATCCCTATTATTCCACCCTCCCTCTTACCAACATGTTTGTAGATGTGGCTGATCACAGCCCACCTCTTGCCGGTTTTTACGCGGGTCGCAGCGTGGGGGTCGTCAGTCCCACCGTTTTCCAAATTTCCATCCGATTCCGCCTGGGACTCAGGTTCTGACACGTCATACTTAAGTTTTGTAGCACTTCAGTTGTAGCAGGAATTAAGATCGGCAATATGAGCTTAAGTTGTGGATGGGACTTCAGTTGTGCAGGGAAATTAAGTTGCGGGACTCTTCAGGAATGTGTGGAACTCAAGTGGGTGGGACTTGAGTTTGGGAGCGAGGGTGGAGCCATGGGTACAGGCACATAATGCGCTGGGGGAACCTCGGACGAACTCAAGTCCTGCAGAACTCATGAGTGTGGAGGGGGATACATTCGGTTATAACTTAAGTCCACCTCCTCTAGTTTCATAAGTTTCGTAGTTGAACCTTGGCCAGGTTCTTCAAACTTTAAGTTCAAGAACATTGTGAATTTCCAGAGCTCCACAACTCTTCAGTTATAATACAAGTGACTTCTGACAAGTATTAGATCAGTGAACAGTTTATATTCAGAATACTAGAACATGAAAATTTGGGGGAACAACGAAATTTGATATTCTTCTCAGATATGCAGTCAGGGATGTCATTCTTAGGGGCCATTATATTGTATATGGTCTCATCCTGTTCATTGAAGTATTCAGAAACTATTTCCGACAGTCTCTGCTCTCCTAAAGCCACGAAGAGAGTGTGTCAGAGGTGGTGTAGGAGGTGAAGTAGGCATCCATTAGCTGAGTCAAAAGCATCTACCAAACAGGTTTTGAGCTCGAAAAGTACACTTGGCCCTAAATGCGCTATTTGCCTTGGGACCAATCTGTGGGTCAGAGTAGATTAAAAATTCGAAAATGCTATTTGGTTGAAATATTGAACTTTCCTGGGGTAGAGTATATACAGCATTGAGACATGATTGAGGCCTTAAGTTTGGTGTTCATTGTCTTGGGATCCAATTTAGAGGGGCACAATAGGCCAAAAGTGCGAAGACACTCTTTGGCTGAAGCATTGAACCATTTTAAGAAGAACAAGAGCATGGTCGCAGTCCACCACTTCGAATGAAGAAGGAGAAATTACAGCTCTTTGCAGTACAACAGGCGCGGTCCTTTTTTTCTGTTTTGGCAAGTTTTCACGAGAACAGCTGCCCTGAGCTCAATTCTCAACTGTTTCCCTTCAAAATAGGCTCATTCAATTCGTATTGAAAATCCACAGCGAATGAAATCCCGGTATTTTTGATCCTTTCACATAATGAAATTTCTTCCGGAAAAAGTTGGTTTTGAGTCGGACATATGTAACACTCGGAATACTGCCCCGATTGGCATAGTTTTTGGATATGCTATACATCTGATGCGGCCATAGACAACAGCGTGTTTGTTTATATTACATGCTGAGTAATTGTGATCTAGCGCACACTTTAGCGAAGTAGATATCCAGACACTGCCATAAGTAGAGCTGTTAATGGAAGTTTGAGTTAGCATATCCAAAAACTAGGCCAATCGGGGCAGTATTCTGAGTGTTACATATGTCCGACTCAAAGCCAACTTTTTCCGGAAGAAATTTCATTATGTGAAAGGATCAAAAATACCGGGATTTCATTCGCTGTGGATTTTCAATATGAATCGAATGAGCCTATTTTGAAGGGAAACAGTTGAGAATTGAGCTCAGGGCAGCTGTTCTCATGAAAACTTGCCAAAACAGAAAAAAAGGACCGCGCCTGTTGTACCGCAAAGAGCTGTAATTGATTTTGGCAGTCCATCAGCAAGTGGCTCCAGAGCACTGATAACGGAGATTGCCGACAGTGTTTAAAGGCTTCAGACAGAGTAATTTTATAAAGAGGGAGATACATATGAGGCTGTACTAATGTGTTAATGTGTCTCTTTGCCACCATAATTCCAGTTCTCTTGAATGTGTTACCCTGTTGTCAATTCCACTGAACAGAAGGCTGAAACTACAAAAGGGATGAATTACTGCAAAATATGGAATGAAGGAGGCCAGCAACACCAGTTATATACACAAAAGTGAACAATAGTGCAACTGAGGTGCTGGAGGTGTTTTCCAATCCACTGGCAAAGGTTCCGGCAAATAAAAAAATAAAAAAAATAACCGCAATGCAGGAGGTGCTGAAGGCTGATGAAAACACCAGCATTGCATATACTGAGGTGAACCACTGTTTGAAAGCTTTGAGAGGATCCCCAAGGTTTGCTTGCATGCTTGTACTAGTAGAGATGCCTGCCAGATGGAAAAATCATCCTAATGTAGGTGCTGGAGCCAGGTGGAACCTGGAGCTAATGTTGCGAGGACCCATCGTGCTCATCACCTGGGAGCTTCTCAAGAACCAGAAGCCTGTCCCCTCGCTCAGCCGAGTGGCAGATCTTAGACGGACTCCTCCTCCTGTTTCATGGCAAGATTGTCATGTTGTGAAATAAGGACTTTCGCTGCTGGATTATGGAGCAGCACCAGGACACACGGGTCACTGGACATGCTGGCTGCTTCAAGACGTTGGAGCTCATCTCCCATAACTACTGGTGGCCCCAGTTGTCCTGACACATCAGCCAGTACATTGGGATCTGTGATGCATGCAACCAGATGAAGGCGCTCTGGTGTCTTCCCCACGGTGAGCTTCATCCGACCGAGATCCCAGATTAACACTGGGACACTGTCTCAGTGGACTTCATTGTCGAGCTCCCGGAGGCGCATGTGTTCAACGCGGTCATAGTTGTGGTTGACGTCCTCGGTAAGCGGGCCCACTTCAACGAGTGCCACACCAGCCTCAGTGCCATTGGAGCCGCCTGGTTGTACTACCGGAACGTGTGGAGGCACCACAGAACCCCCCAGAAGTACATCCCTGACTGTGGCCCGCAGTTCATCACCGAGTTCACTCGAGAGCTGTGGCACCTCATTGGTATTGAGCCCCATATCTCAACTGCTTACAGTAATTTCTACCCGTGAAACTCGTGGGTTGACCCACACTTGTGCTATGCCTTAACATTGGATGATTGCCAATGGGTGCAATGTCAAATTCCAGTGTGCACCTGTGGGATCTGTCAACCCCATTGTAGTACCTGTATAGTGGAAACTACTTACTCCAACTGCAGCCCCATCCCTATCATTTCTGTAGGATGCATTCTATCAGAACTCGCAAGACCTTCCAACTCCTCTTTGTCTATCCTGTGTGATACCTCCTCCCCCATCTTCCTCCATACCTCCATGATTATCTTGCCCTCCACCTTGTTGTGGAAGGGGTTCGGGCCAGCACCGTCTACCTCGCACAGCTCCACTTCGGCCCTCCATTTCTGCAATGTCTCTTCTACCCCCATCGCGTGCAGAGACGCCTCAAACTCCCCCAACTTTGTGGTCGTGAATATCAGCCCAGGTACACAGTCCTGGAGCTTGTATAAGACACACTGCCCTGCAAACATCCTCAGCTTGGCTCCACTTGCCTTACTCCACAGCGACTTACCCATTCCTACCATTTTTTGGAGGTTCATGTGGTTGAATGCATCGTTGATAGGATCCACGGCTCCATTTCCGCCATGCTCGTTGCCAAGGGATTGAGCTGCGACCATCCACACTCAGGAGCCTCGCCATCTTGTCGCCATCCATCATCATGATCTCAACATATTGAGTGTAAGACAGAAGGAAAAGAGAATGTTACACACCGCTGATAAGCCAGTAAATGGGCCATGGTTAGATACACGTCATTTTGCGTGTTTCTGATCAGACTTATTACTGGAACTGTTGTTTCTATATAACAGTACTGGTTCCTGGTAGCTGTTGGGCGAACCACAGAGAAACGGGTGGATGCTCTAAGGAATTAGAACATCCATTGGCAAGTCTCACCCTGAAAACTGTAGGGGAATGTGCAGCCAATTAACAAGTCAAGGAACTTCGTTTGACTTGTTTCCAACATCCACTTAAACAACGGAAACAGGTCAAGGGAATGGGAGTTGGGCAATGTATTGTGTTGTTTTGAGACGTCTAGAGGTCGTGTTAGGTCACGAGTGGGAGTCGGGTACTGGGGTAGCCGGTTTCTATCAAATGCGGATACACCGAAACAGGTTATCGGCTATTTGAAGGTCCGGATCACAACTCCAGAAACGTTCACAGGCTCTTTTCCAAGAACCCTTTTTGGGAAGTTCCTCAGAAATGGGTATCTCCTGAAAGCTACAAAGGAGTACTATCAAGTTCTGCATTGGAAACAGAGGGGAGAGTTGAGCAGAAGGCAGAAACATGTCGAGCAAGTGCAGTGCTGATCTATCAGTGATCTGCGCACCCTCTGAGTAATCCAGGGGTGTTGCTGACAGGTTTCTGCTATGTAATTGTCAAGGGAACATGGTGTGCTCGCTCTTGGGAACCAATGGGAGGCGATTCTCGGAAGAACAACCGACGGAAACATGGTTAAAGAGACGGATAAACGGACAATTGACTCACTGGGATTATGTTTTCGGTTTGTAAGTGTGGTCTTGGCATCTGTATAAGTATCTGGAGGTGTTTCGACGATGGACACAGCATCCCCCCACCGCTAGCAGCCGTTTCTGTCTACGCTTGGGCACAATCTGACCAGTATCCACCTGCCAGGGTGTGATCTGGGCAGTATTGTCAGGGGAACCTCACCTTTTCACCCTAGCTCCCATCTCCACCCTCATCCCCCACAGGTCAAACCCCAGCGCTCACACTGGCATATAGCCTGTGACCAGGCCCGGGACCACTGCCGATCGGTCCGATCATTGTGGCTGTGAGAGCTGGCCCGACACAGCATTCCCCGGCTTCCACCGATGACGTAATCATGACGTACGCCTCACTTAAATATACGGAAAAGCCGTACTTTTAGCAGAGCCGTACGTCATAGCTTGATCCCGGAGTTTGGACATGTGCTACTTGCTAGTTTAGTTTTTAGAGCTGCACCTGGCGTGGGAATCCCCATCCTTTCTTCTCTTTGGATTCCCCGCTAGGTGCGTAGTATTTCCACTCTTGTATTCTAGTACCTATATTTATACTTTGGATTCCCCGCTAGTTTCCGCGCCCCGCGCTGAGCTTAAGGTTGCCCTTACAGCAGAAGAAAGGATCTAAGGGATCAACTGGTCAAGATTGGGAAGTTTGGTGCAGGCACGGATTCGGACCACTACTCCAGTGCTCCGTCCTCCCCCACTTCCAATCTCGACCCCTCCTCCGTTCCGATGGACCAGCCGCCTGCCCCTGACTCCGCGCAACCCGAGATCCCGAGTGTTCACGCTCCGCATCCGGATTCCGGAGCCATGGCCCGGCTCGCTGCTGTCGAAGGCTCCCTCGAGAGCATCCAAAGCACGCTCCGCCAGCTATTGCTGAGCACCCAAAATCCGCCGCCTGCCCCCGCCCCTGCCGTTCCGGCTCCGGCGCTGGGTCCAGATTTCTCGGCCCCTCACCCAGCTCCAAAAACGGTCCTTCGACCGAACCCCCCGGCCGTTTTCGACGGTGACCGGACGCAAGGGAAGATGTTCCTCTACTCTGTCCTCACGTACTACAAGCTGGTCCCGGAAGCTTTCATGGCAGACGGGTTCGTCTCACAGGAAAAACTCGTCCGGTTCGCCATGTCCTTCATGTCGAAGGACGCGGCTGCCCGATGGGCGGAACGGCGCGCATCCGCCGTACCATTCCCATTCCCCACCTGGGCCCAGTTCGAGGCTGAGTTCCGGCTCCGGTTCGTCGAGGAGAACGAACAGGACCAAGCCCTCGCCAAGCTTGAGTCCCGCTCGTATTTCCAGGGCTCCCGCGACATCTACCGGTATACGGACGATTTCGAGGAACTGGCCGTAACGGCTGGTTACTCGGACGCTCTCGTCCGGGTCACCAAGTATCGCTCCGGGCTTGACCCGAAGATCAACATCGCGATCACGACGTCTGGGACCGCCCCTGACCTCACCGACTACGACGGCTGGCGCGCGCGCGCCTTCCGCCAGTACGAGGCATTCGGCCGAGCCGGATCCGGAAACCCTCCGGTTCGGCTCCCAGCCGCTTTACCTCGGCCGCGTGGAACGGGAATTCTCCCGGTTGCGCCCCCCGCGCGCGCTACGGTCTCGTTCGCCCCGGCTCCCGGACCCGCGCTCCCAGCGGTCGTTCCAATGGATGTTGACCGGACCCGAGCGCGCGCTTTCCCACGCTCATGCTTCCGGTGCGGTGCGGCCGGACACATTGCCCGGGACTGCCCGGTTACGTCCGACGTCCGGCACACGGACGTTCTCGACGAGGTCGTTCGTCAACTCGGGGACGACCTCCTTGACGAGCTGTTTGCCCGGCTCTCCACCTCCGCCTCGCTTCCGGCCGAGTCGGCGGACGGAGATGAGATGGAACCGGCGGGTTTTCCCCGCCCGGCCGAGTGAGCGGTGCGCCCTCGGTCGCGTCCCCTAATCGCTACGCCCTCCTGTATTCAGATAATGCCAATACATTTGAGTCCGAGGCAGTAGTGAGAGGCGCACCCCCCGTCCCTGTCTCCGTCCGAGTAACCGAGACTCTTCCCCTCGTCCTAGAGAAGGAAACCCGCATTGCCCCCGAGCCGGGAACGAGGGCAGTGACGGAGGCCCCTGTCCCCGAGCCGGGAACGAGGACAGGCTTGCTTCGGCGCGTTCGTCGCCCGAAGTGGGAACGGCGACTTCCCCGGCAGTACGTCATCGACTCTGTCGAAGGCCGAAACTCCCTGCACATCCCGTTGGACCTGCAGTCCGTCGAGACCGCCGCCCGAATGTCGGTGAAGGCTCTGGTCGACTGTGGAGCGACCGGAGACTTCATCGATTCGGAGTACGTCATCTCCCGCAACCTTCCGGTCCGCCCTCTTTCGCAGCCCATCCCAGTTCTCAACGTGGACGGCAGCCCGAACCAAGCGGGTGGCATCACCGGCGTAGTCGACATGGTGGTTGACTACAAGGGGCACTCCGAGCGCATCCAGCTCGCCGTGACTCGGCTCGGGAAACAGCACGTCATCCTCGGTTACTCCTGGCTCCAGAAACACAACCCGGAGATCAACTGGGAGACCAAGGAGGTTCGCATGACGCGCTGCCCGACCGGATGCCGCACCTGCCGAGAAGAGCTGCGGGCTGTCCGGAGGAACGAGAAGCTCGCCGCCTCGATCCTCCGGCAGCTCCGTGAAGGTCCGACCCCTTCCATCTGCGCTGTCGACTCGGAAGAGTGGTCCGGGGACGATGGGTACGACCCGGCCGACGACGACGACCTTCCGGACCTTACCCCGGACTTGGAAGATGATGACGACGACGAGCTCGAAGAGGGTGATCGCATCCTCTACACTGTGTTCGCCCCAGCCGAAGAGATTCGCGCCGGAAGCACCGTCTCGCAGCGTCTCGCAGAGGCTCACGCGAGGAATTCCGCACCGGCCGGAACCGAAGTCCCAGCCTGGGCTGCGGATTTCGCGGACGTCTTCGCCCAGGAGTCCTTTAACTCTCTCCCGGACAGGCGGACATGGGATCATGCCATCGAACTCGTCCCGGACGCGAAACCAGCCAACTGCAAGGTCTACCCGATCTCCCCGCTCGAGCAGAAGGAGCTCGATGCCTTCATCTCGGAGGGATTGAGTACCGGCCGCATCCGCCCGTCGAAGTCTCCGATGGCATCCCCAGTCTTCTTCATTAAGAAGAAGGACGGTGCTCTCCGGTTTGTCCAGGACTACCGGGCGCTCAATGCGATGACCGTGAAGAACCGGTACCCGCTCCCTTTAATCAACGATCTCATTAACCGGTTGAAAGGAGCTCGGTTCTTCACGAAACTCGACGTCCGGTGGGGTTTCAACAACGTCCGGATCCGGGAAGGTGATGAATGGAAGGTCGCATTCCGTACGAACCGGGGGCTCTTTGAGCCGCTGGTGATGTATTTTGGCCTTACCAACTCCCCGGCCACATTCCAGACGATGATGCACGACATCTTCCAGGACCTGATTCTGTCCGGAGATGTCATGGTCTACCTGGATGACATCCTCATCGCGCATTCCGACCTCACCCGTCACCGCGAAATCGTCCGAGAGGTGCTCCGTCGGCTCCGGGAACAC
Source organism: Mycena olivaceomarginata (assembly GCA_029378375.1). NCBI lineage: Eukaryota > Fungi > Basidiomycota > Agaricomycetes > Agaricales > Mycenaceae > Mycena > Mycena olivaceomarginata. The sequence continues at coordinate 8,221 of JARKIC010002723.1, read as the reverse complement.
CGCCTTTTCCTCCGGCCGGAGAAGTGCGAGTTTGAGAAGTCCGCAATCGAGTACCTCGGTGTTATCATCTCGCACAACCACGTCGAGATGGACCCCGTCAAGGTCGCCGGTGTCGCCGCTTGGCCCACACCCGAGAACAAGAAGGACGTGCAGCAGTTCCTCGGCTTCACGAACTTCTACCGGAGGTTCATCCGGGCATTCTCGGACGTCGCTCGGCCGCTTTTCGACCTGACGAAAAAGGGTGTGGCCTGGACCTGGACCGCTGCCTCGGCCGCCGCGTTCCAAGCCCTCAAGGACGCGGTGACCGCGGAGCCCGTCTTGGTCCTCCCGGACGAATCTCGGCCGTACCGGTTAGAGGCGGACAGTTCGGATCGGGCAACCGGAGCCGTTCTGTCGCAACAGGGCACGGATGGAAAGTGGCGCCCTGTTGCCTTCTACTCCAAAAGCTTGAACGACGTCCAACGGAACTATGTGATCCACGACAAGGAGATGCTTGCAATCGTTCGAGCTCTAGAGGAGTGGCGGCACTTCCTCGAAGGCGCGCAGCACCCGGTCGAGATCTGGACGGACCACAAGAATTTGGAGTACTTCCAGAAGTCCCAGAAGCTGAATCGGCGGCAGGCCAGGTGGTCCCTGTACCTGTCCCGGTTCGACTTCGCCCTGTTCCACCAGCCGGGTCGCCTCATGGGTCGTCCAGATGCGCTCTCCCGCCGCCCGGACCACGGCGCCGGATCCGAGAACTCGGACGTTACGCTTCTTCGGCCGGAGCTTTTCCGGATCTGGGCGATGGAAGGGATCACAGTCGACGGACCCGAGATTCCTCTCCTACGCGATGTCCGGAAGGCGTTCGCGACCGAGCCGGAACTCGAGGACCCCGTGGCGCTTGTCGCTCGGGAGCTCCTCAAGAACCGGAAGGCTCCTTCTCCCCGCTCGGCCGAATGGCAGATCTCGGACGGATTGCTCCTGTTTCGCGGTAAGATTGTCGTACCGCGGAATAAGGACCTTCGCCGCCGGATTATGGAGCAGCACCACGACATGCGGGTCGCTGGACACGCTGGCCGCTTCAAGACGTTGGAGTTAATCTCCCGGAACTACTGGTGGCCCCAGTTGTCCCGACACGTCGGTCAGTACGTCGGCACCTGCGACGCGTGCAACCGGACAAAGGCGCTTCGGTGGCTTCCCCACGGTGAGCTTCATCCGACCGAGATTCCGGCCGAGCGCTGGGACACCGTCTCAGTGGACTTCATAGTCGAGCTTCCAGAGGCGCACGGGTTCGACGCGGTTATGGTTGTCGTTGACGTCCTCGGTAAGCGGGCCCACTTCAACGAGTGCCACACTAGCCTCGGAGCAGTCGGAGCTGCCCGGTTGTACTACCGGAATGTGTGGAGGCACCACGGAACCCCCCGGAAGTACATTTCCGACCGCGGCCCACAGTTCATCGCTGAGTTCACCCGGGAGCTGTGGCACCTCATTGGTATTGAACCCGCTACCTCCACCGCTTACCACCCGCAGACCGATGGCCAGACCGAGCGCGTCAACCAGGAGCTCGAACAGTTCATCCGTATCTTCACGAGCTACAAACAGGATGACTGGGATGAGCTCCTACCGGCGGCCGAATTCGCCTACAACAACCACGTCCACTCCTCGACGCAGCAGGTGCCGTTTATGACGGACACCGGCCGGCTCCCTCGGATGGGGTTTGAGCCTAATGGCATGCGCTCGGCTGACGAATCGGTCAACGAGTTCCGTGACCGGATCGCTGCTGGGGTGTCCGAAGCCAAGGCTGCGCTCGTCAAAGCCAAAGACGAGTTCAAGCTGTACCACGATCGCAGACGCGTGCCCGCGCCGGAGATCCAGGTAGGCGACCGAGTCTGGGTGGACGCGTCCGACATCAAAACGACGCGCCGGTCGCCCAAGTTCTCGGACAAGCGGCTCGGACCCTTCAAGGTCGTGCAGGTTGTGGGAAAAGGCGCGTACAAGCTCGAGCTCCCCCCGCGCTACTCCCAGCTCCACCCGGTCTTCCCGGTGGTGAAGCTCGAGCTTGCGAAGCCGGACCCGTTCCCCGGACGCCCCCGGAACGACGAGCCCCCTCCTGTCCTTCGGACGGATGGAGACGAGAGGTGGGAGGTCGACGAGATCCTTGAGGCACGGGTCCGGTACGGCAGCCTCTGGTACATGGTGCGCTGGAAAGGTTATGGTCCGGAGCACAATAAGTGGGTAAAGCACTCTGACGTCTTCGCCAAGGACGCCATCGATGCCTACTACCACCGCTATCCCAACGCTCCCCGCCGGATAGCCTCGGCCGCCTTCGACTCGCTATCCTTCCGGAGGCGCGATAGGACCATCCGCTTTATACGTCGGGACGCCGTATTCCAAGGGGGGGGTGATGTCAGGGGAACCTCACCTTTTCACCCTAGCTCCCATCTCCACCCTCATAGCATTGTATTGAGATCTTCTTTGTTTCTGAATCATATATCGTTCTGGAAACGCACTTGGGCCTTGGCCTGGAATTGTTAGACTCTGTTGACTGTGTTGGATTCGGTTGGACTCTCTTGGATTCGGTTGAAGGGACTGGGAAACTTTGAGTCTATCCGACTATAAACTTTGAGTCTACTTGACTATAAACTTGTGTGGAAGCGGGGTCTGGAAAGTACCTTCAGGGAAAGCTCTGGAAACGTATCTGGTGCGGGGTCTGGAAAGTACCTTCGGGGAAAACTCTGGAAACGCATCTGTATGCGGGGTCTAGAAAGTACCTTCAAGGGAAAGCTCTGGAAACGTAGCTGAGTGCGGGGTCTGGAAAGTACCTTCGGGGAAAGCTCTGGAAACACAATTGCCTGTTGAGAAACATGCAATCACCTGAGTCCACTGGACTATAAACTAGCTAGTTGGGCCTTCATAACGTCCTCTACATATCTGCTGAAAAGCCTTGTATCTAAATCTTGCCTGGAAACTCTGTTTCCATGTGTCTTGAAACGTGTATTACTCACACTTTGCTCCAATCTCAGTTTCTGAGATCTGAAACCTCCTCCTACAACCTTTACAAGGCCCTGTACTAGGGGCTGTAACTCGTCGGGATCTTGGAAACATGTATCTAAGATTGCTTGGATGGTTCATCGGCTGTTTCTGGCAGTCATAGCACTGTTTCTACACCATGTAACCAACAAGTGGTTGATTAGTTCATGTTTCTAACGTAGGTCCTGAGCACACAAATCACCGCAATGTGTGCAGGAAGATGGAATTTCAGGATGAGCCACACACAGTTGCCTTCTTTGAAGCAGACCTTCATTGGGCACCTCTGCATTTGTGACCTGATGTTCTTGTGCCACTAGTATGCAATGTTGTAGGAAATGTTGAGCATGGAAATCTTGCTGCCAGTGAGGCCCATGAAGAATATGTAGTCCATGTTTATATATCTGACACACAAAACTTATGCCGATAAGGATGTTTGAAGCTTCTGTTTCAAAAATCCATGGGCTGCGGCAGTGACTGTTTCACGTTTGCCCACTTGTTCGCCGCGGCAGCCTTTGTTTCATCAATGTTAACGCTAGGGCAAAGGGGACATTAGATGCCATCAATGCTGAAGGATTTTTTTGGCGATGTGCCGGTGGGAAGGAGTACTCCGACACCAGGCAGCCAGTCGACACGGTGTTCAGCATCAGTGGAGATGGGTGGAGCTTAGTCTCTTGCAGACAGATAGTTCAATACAATCTGAACTCGTACCTCGTTGTATTGAAGTCTGTTATTAACCGTGGGGGTCTGATCAGGGTAAAGTCTTGTTACATAATCTGCACAGCCACACCATCGCTTTTCGATGTTTTGTGCCTACAGAATCAATATTCTAACCGGATTTTTGCGTAGATACATCCATGGAGGTACTGGAGTTTTTCATTCAAATTGACAGGGGGTGTGACATGTGACCCAATTTACCAGTTTGACATTTCGACAGCAGCGGAAATTTCGCGTGACACCTTCAAAATTTCGACAGCTCCATGGAAAATTTACCTTTTTTTGCCACTGGGGGGAGGAGGGGGAGGTGACATGCCTTAAAGGGTTCGACAAACCTCTCCGTGATGCGTGACTGCGACCAAAATTCGTCCTCGACAGGGGCGTGCATGACGCGTGACTGTCAATTTGAATAAAAAACCCCAGTACTCTGAATGTTTCTATGTGGTCAAAAGTTTTTATACCATGCAGAACAGAAGTGGTAGAAGTGAGCAAATATCCCACATGACTGCGCGCTCTGCGGAAGTATGAGCCTTAAACGGCACTCTAAAAAGCCAAAAAAATTCTAGAAGGTTTTTGAACGGCAACTGAGTCCTTTTGAGTGGTTTAAATGTGCAGAAAATCGCATGGTTGATGCAGTTAGAGGTTCAAGATGATGTGGATGTGCACATTATGTAACAAGCTCTTACCCTGATCGGACCCCGCCGCTTAATAACAGACTAGGTGGAGCTTAAAATGCTTCGGACAGGCTCAATTTTATAAAGAGGGAGATATATCCCAAGCACATGAAATTACAAGGGGTTTTCACCCTATATCTTTAGGGCGCCTCCTAAAGTCTACTATAAGGTAAAAAAAACTCAGGAAATGGTCCAATATTGAACGGGAAATGGTTGTTTCTCCGAGTTCCGGGATTTTCCGGGACGGGGGGTTACTCAAATCAATCATCAGCTACGGAAAGTAGGACCAATGCTGTCGCATCCAGTGAACGTGGGGTTATCTCGCACTCGTAGTGGGGAGGGTGACTACAGTTGGAATGAATGAGTTGCTGGCTTATTTGGGGTCGCGCATGAAACTGGGACTTACCACAGCAACGACGAGGTATATACCAGATCTTGCTCAACCTTGCCCATCGATTTGGGGCGCCGCAGGTTAAATGTCGCAAGAATCATGGCAATGACTACGAATATGATATCCTCCGCCAGATCCCTGCCGGGGCATACACGACGCCCATAGCCGAACGCGAATTTCGGCTCCGGATTCTTCCTATCGCCCTGGTGTGCTGGATCCAAGTATCGGTCAGGAATAAACGTCATCGGAGACGGGTAAATGGTCTCGTCGTGGAGAATCGCCCTAGGAGAGGACTGTTATTTCGCTAACAAATGACCAATAATAATGAGGGGCGAACCAGGAGTTTGCAAATACAATTGAACCTGCGGGAATTCGGAATCCCTTGTATGTGTCCTCCTGAGTACATCTATGGGGGATTGCTAACGGGGAGGTTGGATTCCAGCGATGCAGCTTCCGAGCATGAATCTGTCAGTAAAAAAGCAATGTCGAGAACATGAACGTACCTCCCAGACCATGGCTCTGATGTAAGGGAGATTCGGACGGTCCTCAACTGATGGGAGACGATCAGTCCCAACCACACGATTCAGCTCCTCTTGAGCTTTGCGTTGAACATCAGGATACAGGGTCATGGCAAGAAAAAATGATTCGAGTGCGGATGTGGTCTATCCAGGGTCATTCACGACTGGGAAATGTTGCCCACCAAAGAAAATACTCACGGTGTCGGTTGCGCCTCGGGTGAGCAATAAGTACCATGAAAATTGACAACCAGATATGAGATCTCACCCACGTAGAGGGAAGTCGACGCCCACTTATATATCAACTCTTGCTCCGGAGTGGGAGTCTCGTTTCGCTGGATTAGCCGGGCAGTGAATGACGGTTTGGCGGTTCCTCTCGCCTTGAAAAAAAAAAAAAAAACGTTGCCGGGAGGTAATGCTGAGGAGAGCTGCACGCACCACTTGCTCTTTGACACCATCATATGGGACGTCGCGTATGGCCTCCATTGTGGCTCGAAATTCCTTTGCATGCCGTTGGAAGCGCACACCCGTCCACTCCGGAATATACCGCACTGAATTGAATTGCGAATTGATGTTCATGCGAGCGAGAGACAATTAATTGGACCAACATATTGGGAGCACGTCGCAAAAATAAGCCCCTGGAGCGATTGCGAGCGCGAAGTGGTGATCAGCCTGGGAGGCGATGGCAAGCATCTGGTCGCCGCTACGTTGGACGGTGTGCCCATGAGTTATGTCAAATGCTATCTCTGCAACCAGGCTATGTACGGGTAAATTGTAAGCGATGGAACCTGCAGTCCTAGGAAAGAGCTGTCACCGTTGGATGTTTTTTCTGAATGAATGCGGCTCGTGAAGTAGATCTTGGAGGTATTGCTTTGTTTTCGTCTCCAGCAGTGCACACCACTGGCTTCTCTGGAGGGGACCCATTAATTCGTGTATTAATTTTCGTTGCTCCCGAAAAGCATCCCCGTATGCGCAAAGAGGCAGACTGTCCTTGTATCCGACCCTGAAAAGCGATCGTCACTGGGTGATGTAAAGAGAGACAAGTGGAAGATATGAACAGCTCTCCTATCAATGTCAGCTTGGGTCGGTCGCTGTATATCGCACTTCGGCTCTCGAGCAATTCCCGGGTGGCTTTCAGGGAGCTGAGAAAAATGATGGGCTGCCCGAAGACCGAAACGTGCATGACGTCGCCTAGAAATCACCGGTTAGAGGCTGATCTGCATACGGTTGTGTCGTGCGCACCATATTCTTTCGCCCAATTTCTATAAGTGACCCACGGAGTGACAAACGGCATTTGGAGTGCATTGCCAACCAACGGGAGTCCCTTGGGCCCGGGAGGAAGATCATTTCGCGATGTGCGAAGCTTCGAGCCGAGGAGGGCCAAACCGAACATGGCGAGCCCGATGGACATCGGAAGATAGTAAGTGGAATCCATAGCCTGGAGGAGCCAAACACCAGGGTTTTAACCCCCAGGAAGATCCGACGTTTGCAATTAGTTCTATCAGGCAAAGTCTGTGCTTCCTTGAGCTCAGGAAAGACGATGATATCCGACTCGGATGAGTCCACGATGCCCGTGATGTGATGTGCCTCAACAGAGCACCGAGATAATCTCAGTTTGTCCAAACGTCAATTCGGGAGAACGTAAATTCGGTAGATAGTCAATGCGGGAGACGGTCAATGCGGGAGATTGTCACTACGGGAGATTGTCAATGGGAGAAGGCCAATGCGGGAGATGATCAATGCGGGAGATGGTCATTGCGGGAGATGGTTAATGCGGGATATGGCCAATACGGAAGATGGCCAATTCAGAAGATGGTCAATGCGGCAGATACTCAATTGGAAGCCTGTTGTTGAAGTACGCAACGCACGTATGGGCATCAAAACCCTCTGATCCCAATGTTGGCACTTTCGGCCCATTACTTGCTCTTGGTACTGGAGAGTATAAAGTGATACTGAGCACCTTTCGTTAACCTTGTTCAAGTTGTGGGTGTATATAAACACAGTGAATATATTCGAATATATTCAAAATATTCGTAGTCAGTCCGTTGAATACGAATATGGTGAGGACATGAATACGACACGGCTTTTTGCGTATCAAATTCGTATTCGACCAGCACTGAACTTGCCATTATATAGATCACCTGAGTGCAGATGCAAAGATAGGCCTGTCCTAGGTTTGTATTTACTCTCTTTATAAAATTATGCGGGTCTGTCCGAAGCCATTTGAAACTCCACCATCTGTCATCTGCCAACTGAGCTCCAATCTTTGGTCTTCTCTCTCTTTGTAAAATTACGCCTGTCTGAAGCCTAGGGCTCTGTATATAAGTCCGGTTTGCAAACCGGTCTATAAACCGGTGTTTATAAACCGGTTTTTAAGTGGTCGGAGCGAAATGGCTGTTTTTAATTTACTTCGGCTACCGGGCCGTCGGCTATCATTTGCCAGAAAATTTTCCTTTCGCCTCCATCTTTGGCGTCGCTGGGCAAAATGTCCGGCTCCGGGGCGACCTACTACGATGAAGAACTAAAATACCTCTACCGCTTGCTCAAGAACTTACCCAATGTCATCCCTGAAGGCAATGCCCACGACTTCACAAATTACGTCCCTGATCCGCAAAAGACAAAAGACTTCGGCTGCACAAAAAGTGTGGTCAGCCAATCTCTCAAGTCTTCATTCAGCTAGCGCGGAACTCCCAGTGGCGAGACCATCACTGTTTCATTCAAATTGTGCGGCCCTCCGTTGGAAGAAGTTGTCACCGTGCTTCGCCATCATATCACTGGAAACGGTGGCATGAATCTGCTTCTCACGAAATGGGTTGATAACACTTGAGGTAAGACACAATGGGGTTGACATAACATTGCCGTTCTTCAGGGATCTGTTGTCGGACAAACCTGTGCAGGGCGCTGATGCCATTCAC